>CAOLHI010005033.1:0-83852 GCA_948474755.1 Ctenosaura bakeri | reverse complement strand
AAGTCAGTAGTGCCAAGCTCTGTGTAGATGTATCTAAGATTATGCCAAAGGCTTCTACTACAGACACTCACTTGTATTTTTTTTCCTGTTTATACTCTTTTTTGAAGACCTGTAACTGAAGTTCTCGCTATTCTTTTAGGGGTTCCTAACATTACAGTGGGAAACAGAAAGGGGGAATCAGGGAAACAGAACAGTAGAAATGAAGCTGTACTTATCTCAAGCCCAGCAGTAAAATGTCAGAGGGATACCTTGAAAGGTCTTCAGCAATAGGCTAAAGCAAAAACTGAAAAGCCATTTCTGACAAAAAGCACCCAAGCAGAATCCGGTTGCAGGAGGGCTTGCCTGGTCCAAGGTTATAGACTACTCAGACTAGAAAGAGAGGGCTGGGAGGAGGAGTGGCAAACTTCAGGCCCTGTGTTTCATTTTCAAAGGAAACGCACATTCCATTTCCTTATCTTACCCAATGAAGTCCCTAGTCTCTCTTTCATTAGAATTTTCTGTGTCTTCCACTAAGCCCACATTATTCTTACTCCATCATTGAAGCTTCCTTGGTCTCCAGAATGTGGTCAGTCAAAATCCAAGGCATAGACATTTCAATGGGGAATTGGATTCTTCTGCCCATGGTCAGTTCCAAGAAGAATTCCCTGAACCACAGCTGGGACAGGTCACAACATTGCTGTAGGGTTTCTTATTGCAGAAAAAAATGTATTGAGTTAATTTTCTTGTAAATAGGAACAGAAAGCTAAAAAACAAACACACACAGACTTCCTATTGATGCAATGTTATATAAATGAACAAAGGTGGAAGAGGATTACTATAGTGGAACATGAAAAACAAAACAGAAACCAATCCTCCAACTGAGAACCTAGGGAGTTAATACAAGCTGCTATTAATAAAAATACACACAGATGCACAGCTGGGGTCATTACTGAAAACACTTCCAGAAGTTGCAGAATCAACAACTAGGAGAATGCAGGGATATTCCAAAGTGATCTCCTAGTTTTTGCCAATTCTTGTGAAGATCACACTTTCAGCTCTTGGGTGATGGAGAGGAAATAGGAGTATCTTCTGACAGCCACATTATTCTGTTTGTCTGATGAGATGGTAGGATGAGCTATGTCTACATGGTAGGCATTGGTTCTAGGGGCACTGAATAAGAATATAAAAATTTGGGGGCAAGGCAGCAGTAGGAGAATAGTTATAGCAAGTGTATTGCCCAGAAAATGCTTTCAGTGATTCCACAAATCTGTTCCAGTGTGTCATAGTAAAAGTGTTTTCAGTAGGCTTGAGCAGTGGTTCCCAAATCATCATATACTGCTGGCCCCTAAAGATCTGCATTTTCAGATTTTGAAGCATATAATTCAGAGAATCCAAATAACATGAGTAGAGAAGTAGAAAGTTACCCTGAAACACGTACTGGTCTCTGAGATCCTCAGGACAGACGCGTCTCTCAGACCCACCACTATCATCACAAGCACGGTTGGTGGGGGCACAAGAGAGGGCCTTCTCAGTGGCTGTCCTTAGACTCTGGAACTCTCTTCCCACAGAGGCCAGAATGACCCCTTTTTTGTTGTCCTTCTGGCAGCAGACAGGCGTTTAAGACAGCAAGTTTTTAAAGAACCGGCTAGGTGCTGTACTGTTCTAATTTTAATTGCTATCTTTTAATTTTTTTTTTAGCTGTTTTAATTCTTTTATAATTTAATTATGTTTCAATACTACTATTTATATGTTTTTAAATTCTATTGTTTTAATGAGTAAGCCAGTTTGAGGACCAATTTTGGGCAAAAAGCAGGATACAAATAAAGATAATAATAATTAATAAATCATCACTGTCATTATAATAAGCACCACCACCACCATCCTTACATGGTTAGGAAGAGAGCGGTTTAAAGCAGCCCATCTGTTATCCATCTCCAGGGACACTTATTTTAGTTACATACTTTAGTGTAGCTGGCAGAGATCGGTAGAGATACTCTGTTTATGACAGACCTATCTAGGCCTGGTCCCATATTACTGATGGCAGACCCAACCACAAGTCACTGGGAATGGGGGAATTGCAATACATTGTTTGGGAATCACTGTACTAGGTTACCAAAGCATGGACGCCAAGTCTAATACAGCACTGTGTGTGAAGAGTGCTGCAACATGGAGTTTCACCTTGCACAGACAGTAAACAGTAATGACATGAGTTAGAAAGACAACACAAAGCAGTATGACTAAACTAGACACATGTCAGTAGATGCATCCACTAGAACAACATGCTTCCGATTGCAGCCAACAGCAAAGACAGCTAATGGCGTAGAGGTTCACCCAGGACAAAATATTAGGTTTCTGTCTTTAGAAGAATTAAAAATAGCATTAGCAGATGTTTTTGCTAACAGTCTTTAACAGAACTGATATCTGAATGTTTTGTTAGATAGAAATTTTAAAAAGCCAGAAAAAAGGTCCTGTCAACCAGAAAAACCATACAAAGTACATAACTAATTAATTCCAGTTTTATCTGTTACATTTCAAAATGTTAAAAATATAAGTACTGTTGGCTTAGACCAAAGTTCCTGGTGGTTCAGCATCCTATTATCAAACAGGAGCCAAGAAAGCCAAACCACTATATTGCAGGAGCCCAAAATAAAGTCAAGTAAGTCACAGAAAATCGGAAACATTTTCCCAGGTCATGTTAGAAGTATTAGGACATGCTAAAGCTGGACACTGATCATCAGCATATCTTACCACTGAAATTTATCAAGTGAGTGTAGAAGAAAGACTCTCGGTGGAATTTTTCTATGTCCAATATGGTGGGTCCCTCAAGGCTACTTCTCAAGGTTTTCTTGGAACCACTTTTGTCAGCAATGAGGGACTCTAACATGGTTCTCACCATGTAAAGCTGTGTTATTAAACAGAACAGTTGTGATGGAAGGAAAAACACACATGTCACATTAGTTCAGCATCACTGAAAACACACTGCCCAAAGAGTGCTCCATTTCAAATTGAAACCTGATAAGGAAGTTCAAAAGCTGTTAACCTAAGGGGAAAAAGGATTGAAAAGTACCACAATTTTCAGTGGAACAGGTGATGTCACCACATTGTTTAAAAATAATAAGTAATGCCTTACCACCAAAGGTTAAAAGGGTGGGATAGATGTAGGACTGCCTCAGAAACTTGTTTATCACATGCAAGAACTTTTCCATTCCCAGAGATCTGAGCTGTTTCAACAGCTCAGCAGAGTTTAAGGACTCTGTCATAGTGCGAACCATGAAGAGCTAAAAACCAATAGAGAAGGAAGAGGCAGAAGGGGAGAAGAGAGAGTAGATTAATTAAAAAACACAAGGGTAAATAAAGAAGAGAAAACACACAATCAGAGAAAATATATATTAGTTTGTTAAGAGGGGAACAGCAAGACAGTTAAGAATGTCAAAGGAATATCATTTACAAATAAGGTGGAGAGGTGAAGCCTCCTCATTTGTTAAGACTCCCAAAAACTGCTGGTAAGGAAATGTCATTTTGAACTGTTCTATTATGATAGATTAGATGGGGGGAATACCCTGAATTTTTTAATAAATCCCCTCCTTCAAAATTCACTGGGTGTTTGTTTTCTCCAATTACAAAATTTCCAATCCAGCTAGAAATGACTGAGGGTGCTGTAATGTTAATATACAAATTACACAGAAATACTGTTTCAAGACTGCCAAGTTCAGTAGATTCTTATGTCTCAAAAATGAATAGGTAATAAAGATCCAGAACAGGGGAAGAATTAAAGAAAGAACTAGGTAATTTGATAGTGAAAGAAAGCTCATGAAGAAGATGAAAACTGGTGACAATTGAGGCCAGAACTTGGGAGTTCTACTTCAGGCACATGCAAATAAATAGTTCTGCCTCCCACAACACTGAACAGCACAACCTTACCCTATCCGACATCACAAACTCACTTTGATCAATTCTGCAGTTCAAAAGGCATACTGCAATAAGGCAGTGGCAGCTATGGTTGAAGTACACCAACACCAAAGTGCAATCTCATAGGACACATTATTTTGCTCTCAAGATTAGCTTAGAACAGTTTCCCAATCTAAGCCGCAAATTTTACACTTAACATATTTTTTTCAAATTTTCAGATTTCTGTCAAGCTTTTTGTTCGAGCTTTTGTTGGTATAACAATCATTAAAGATTTGTTCTAATATTAAAATTTTCTCCTGAAGGAGAATAAAAATAGGACTTCTACTACTACTATTACTACTAACAATAATATATATGCACTCACTGCATTCTTATCCACAGATTTCTGAGGTTCCCAATAAAACATTGGGGCCCACCTTTAAAAATGGCAAAGATGGAGATCAATTCCACAGAGTTCAAAAGGCAAGCATTTTTCTAACTATATGGGACAAACTTTATGTTAGACTCTTACAAGTAAACACCAAAGAAAGTTATACAAAAAGCATAGCAAAAATTCACTGTTGACAGAGAATAATCACGGAACCTAAAAGATATAATTTATACTGAAGAGACATCCATGTGCAGGAACGTAAACACAAATGAATCAGACATACTTGTAAAACACAGTTTAAACGCAGAGTCATTCTCATGAAAGCCAAAAGACTTGGAGGAGAAGGTGTGGGGGGAGGATATAATCAGCACAGAAAATTAAAGTGACAGTACCCCTCCATGGGATTCTTTGACTAATCCAGATTTACACAGGATTTATATAACTAATCTTTTTAAATGGGTTCATTCTGCAGTAATTCCTGTATCAGTCAGGGACACACAAGCCAGAATTAGTACAGAGAGAGTTACCTGGGTACTAGAAGGACCCACAGCTCGCCTTGGGACTTTGACATCAAAACCACTTTTGGGATCTTTCTCTCCTCTCAGAGCAGGATCATTAAATGGCTCGTGCCCGCCTTCCCAGTCACACACAGTCTTTCTGATGGCCTGGAGAACACTAAGCATGATCCAAGAGGGTTTGTGAGCATGAACTCTTCCTTAAGAACCACAAATATTCTAGTACATGTCTTCTACATACACCAAAATATTAAGTAGTCATTGACCAATAAGACTAATTAATACAAGGGTTTCATTCGTTCATGAATCCTTTCCTCCAAAGTCCCTGTTGTTAAATAATGTGGGAAGAGGGGTGCTAAGCTGTGTCTTTTAGATTTAATACTATAGATCCAAGCACAACTAAAGCTCCCTTTGTATATTACATGCACTGAAGGGGCAGTGGGACATTAATGGGGGCCTGGTGCAGGCTTTCCTATCCAAAGCCTAACATCCATGTATTACTTCTGCATCCCTGTAATGGGAAACAATATCAGTATATGCCTACTGGCTACCCAGAGCCTTCCCAAGACATTTCATTACTTGAGACAGATCCCCTCTCATCAAAGTTAAGCTGAAGAGTAGCAAAGTCAGTCATCTTATTCTAGTACCCGAGGCAGGAAACTCCACAGCTTCTTTCCTCCACATGATAGTGAACTGTGCTGCCTTTTTGCATTATCTAAAGTCTGCCATGTAAGGCAGCTAGGTCACTCTTTCCAATAGTACAGCCAGCTCTGAAGTTGCCATGGAAGCTGGAGCCTTCACTATCAGGGTTCCAGCTGATACAATATCTACATATATAGACTTCCTTCTCAGACTCCCACACTCAGTACATGAACATTGGGGGACAGGGAGTCAAACAGTGTCAAGACCAGTAGTTCACATCCCCTTCTCTTTCAGCACTTGGGAGCCTCCTTCAGGTTCATAATGTTCAACAGGCGAGTTTAATTTTGTAATTATAGTATTCACCTGGTCAATTTGGTCAACAAGTGATACTAGCCTTCAACTGGTTATTGGGTGCGCATGATTACGCAACAAAGGTAAACTTGTTACTTTCCCTCTAGAAAATCAGGTAATTACAGTTCTATGACAAAATGAATTACCAGCATATTTGTGAAAGACCTGTTGAGTTGAAACAGCCACACCTCCCTCCTAATTCACTGCTTTCTACTTTCCTTCTTCCCCAAACTCTGACAAAGGCATATTTTAGACTAATATACTACCATCCAGTATCTGCTGACTGGTTGGAGCATCTGCAATAGCTTCTTTCTCAGCTATAGAGAAAACAGGGTGCATGAACTTCCCAATTTTTAAAATTTTGACTTTTTGCCTGGGAGTTACCTTCATTGTTTTGACAAGTCACAGCAGCTTTGGTAATGCAGATCAACTGCTCAGTCATATAATTTCTGGAATCCCAGGTAGCCTATCTAAATTTTAATAGAATTGTCCTGGTGCTCATGAGAGAGGTTACTGCAGGGTTTATATATTATATTCCAAAATACTCAAGTTTCCTTTTAACAAACTTAGTGTCATACCATGTTCTCCTCACAAAAGTAATCCTGTGTCCTCTTTAACAAATACTGTGCATTTCTGGAAGAAAAACCTGAATAGTACAAGAAAGTATTAAAACACCACCTCTGGATGACATTCTTCTTCTTTTTGATAGCTTGTCTTAATGGTTCTCGAAGTGTGATCTGGGCAAAGTCCTGGAGAGCAGCATAGATGGTATGACGAATAGCATGATTGAAGACACTTTCCATCCTGCCCATTAATACCTGCAGTCCTTTAATCATTGCAATCACCTGTTTGGGGAGAGTTATTTTTGCATAATAATGAAATAAAAAACCACAACCCCAAATCATACGGAGAATTTTAGCAAGGAGAGGGTATATCCTACAGAAGGCATCTTTTCTTTCTTACCTCAACAAGAGCAAACTTCTCTTCACTAGTATAATTGTATCGTGTTGCTCTTTCATACTCTTCTGCATTGTCTGGGCAATCTTTGTTAGAGTATTTGTCAGTTGGATGTACAAGCTTCCATGAATACTGCAGATGACATGAAGAAGAGGAATGACACCTAGTCAACAAACCTGAGCCTGAGAAGTTCCAACAAGAATGGCTATACACACCAAATCTGATTTAATGTTTATGCACTCTTTGTAGCTCTAGGGTAGCAACTGAGAGTGATTTTATTAGAACATTAGGTGCTAACCCTAGGAAGATTAAGAACACAAAATAGCAAGGTAACAGCTTTATCAGTATATGGAAGTTAGCTTCTGCAGAAACAGCCAATACAAATACAGATGTACATCTGCAATGCTACACTTACTCAGATCCTACAAAACTGCCAGGATATACCTCTTTAGCAAGTATGGGGATTCATTAGTTGTAGTATATGACTAGTACACAAATAAGAATTACCATGAGGTTATTTTTGCAAGTGACAGTACAGTAAGTGAAAGAGTGTGTAGCTCTGATGTTTAAACTATAGTAAAACAAGAGTGACAAGCAACTCAAGTGCTACTTCACTTTCCTACTTCACTACTTCACTTTCCTGTGGCTAAAACTTTTTTTAAATACTATGTTGCTATGTTCTTTGAGTGCCATGCAGTTCTGGTTACATTCTAAATCTTCCACTGTTGGACATAGGTTCCAGCCCAGCTCTGCAGTGCTACAAGCCAGAGGAAACTGTTACTCATTAGCCTAATTTATTGTAGTTTAAACATCGAAACTAAACAATCTTTCAATGAATGTGCCAAAACTTAAAAAAATAATCCTGCAATAACTATTACTGTGGGCTATGACATGTGGTGTTTACACAGACCAATAAATTTCAAGATGGTTATGAAAGCATCTCCAACAAAAACAATTCATAAAATCCTATGAAAGACTGTTCATTCAGCTCCAGTCTTAGTTCTGATAGTATAGAATTCATGGGATCATCATAAAAAGTATCTTCTATGAATGGGTCTGTTAAGCTAGTTCTTATGCTACCCCTACCACATAAGACATCTATCTGGTAGCTGTTATGTGCAAAGGATGTCTCACCATATGTTTTGTCCATATAATGCAGAATGTGTGGATCTGAAAGGAGACTTACATCATCCACAAGATCAGTGGAGCAGCAATACTTTCCAATGGTTTCTACCCACTGGCTGTCATGTACATACTGACTGGTAGCCTTGCTTTCTGATGTGAATATTATGAAAAGGAAGTTGGACACTGCACACCAATGTGAGTGCTACACACAATATTTCACAGCACACAAATATTATATTCATTCATATGTTCAGTGTAATAGCCACAAGCCTATCAAGAAAAAATATCTTCCACATATAATCTTTAATTCACTTAAGTAAGTAAAGCTGGAAATAAGGCATGATACGCTTGTTAATAATATACAATCTAGGAATTATTCATGAAACAAAATATGACAAAATAAGCCCCCATCCATTTCTTCTTCAGAATTTTCCACTGTCAACATACCACTTCCATAACATGGGCACTCCACTGAGATAGAAGTTGAAGACCCTGGAGAGAAAGATCAAAAAGTTTCCGATACTCAGCATCTGTTTTCTGAGCTTCCTGACGGCCTGATCCAGTCACTACCTGTAACAAAAGCATGTTTAAGATTTGCAGAACACAACTAGCTATGCATGCAGAAAAATTATTTTCCAGGTTTAAACTTTTGTAAAAATATTCAGAGGACCAACTTCAGCATCACCATGTTAGTGTAGCAGCCACTTCTTCACACTGCTGTCTCATGCTGACCCAGTAATGTCAGTTGGGATATTTATTTCCTTTCCATATCAACACAATTTAACCATCTCTATATCCATACCATTTAACAGTGCTTCCATGGGGTTCATTTGCCTCTGACTAAAGGGTCCCTGTATCCATCGTAGCCAGTGATTCCCAAGCTTTGCTTCTTCAGATGTTCTGGACTTCACCTCCCAAAATTCCTGGCTGTTGGCCATGCTGGCAGAGGTTTCTAGGAGTTCAAGTCCAAAACCTCTGGAGAATCAAAGTTTGGAAATCACTGGTTTAAACTACGACCTTAGCAGTGTGTGTGGGGGAAAGGTGTAGTTTACCCACTCTGATCTTTTTGTTAAGGAATTGAAGGTTCTTTGCCATTTTTCTACCAATTTTTATCTAGCTGGAGTTCCCTCTCATTGCATAGCAGCGGCTATCAGAGTATTAATGAATAAAAGTATCAAGAATGAGAAGTAGGTACTCATTGTGAATAATTATTCTGGGATGGCAGAAGGAGCAATCCATTTACTCATGGGTTCTTTCCTGCAAACCAACCAACGAGGCAGGAATGTAAAGTCTCTTCTGCTTTGACTGTTGTGATTCTATGTCTTCCTAGATGATTTAATTATAAAGCCCCAATAAATCTCTCCTGCACTGTACATCCTACTGTTCCTAACTGTATCTGTAACTTCCTTTTTCTTTATAATTTTTGTATTTATATATTTATCCATCCTTTTGAGGGATGTGGCGTATTCCTCCTGACATCACAGAATGATCACTCACAGTGTGTACCAATCTCTCACTCTCAGGATGGCACAGAGGAGCAATCTTCTCACTCATGTGTGTTACTCAAACTCTACACTAACCCTTGCAGTACAGTTCTGCCAATCCCTGCCTAAGCAGAATGGTATTTATATACACTCCTAAAGCAGTATCATCTATATGTTTGGATTTTCTACAACATTTCTTTGGTTTGACTACAATTTCCCTATTTTTGAAATTGCATCTGTATTCACTTTTCTTTTCCTCCTTAAAATATTTTCTTTCTCTCCACATTCCATCTTTCCTTTCTTCAGCCTCAATATTTTTTGAATTCATTTATGCTTGGTCAACTGGTTGATAATCACTTGCTCTAAATTTCATTAAAGTCATCAAGTTCATTAAATTCATTTGAGGTTGCCAATTCATTGTATTTAAATTAATTAAATCACTGTGAGTCATCAGAAATTGATTGCTCTGCCCATGTATCAAATTCTTTAGTTACTGCTTCTTTGACTAACTCTTGAAAGCCAGTAGATCAGCAGCCATGTGTATTCTACACCAAAGCTGCCACTGGCTTAGCAGGTTTAGAAGGAAGCGTGTGTTTTCTGGACTTCCTCACATTCAAACTGTGAGCATCCCTTAAACATAGACCTTACACAATTTATAAAGCTTGGTGGCATTTACACAGCATTAGTAAAGGTTGCCTTCCTGTTCTGTTGTTGCTGCTGTGTTTCTGCATCTTTTCCCTGAACGTCAGTCATTTTTGGCATCTGCACAGTAGATCACTGCATGTTGTCTGATCTTTACTTTGCTATTCACATTCACTCCACCCTCCACTCTTTAGTTCCTCTACACAGCAACTGAATGCAATGCTTGAAGATTTAACCGCTGCCATGACATCTCCTCCTTGCTTTAAGGAACAAGATAATGGATTTTTATCCCCTTGATCCCCCTTTTTAGCATTCTTTTGTCTTCAGGTTTGAATCCACCTTTTTCTCTGTCTTAACTCCTGACTCTGCTCACTTTTTTCTTTCGTTTTTAGTTCATGATACAGAGTTAAATCTTAACCACTCCCACTGGAGATCTAGAAAACTCTTCAATACTGGTCTTTTGCCTTTATTAGAGACCTGATGGGCAGCAATCATCTGAATACCCGTAGGATTTTTTTTCTTATCCCATGATCTGCTGGACAGCAATCGGGATGTATTCATTTTTCTGTTTGGCCACAGTCTGCTTCTTTTTAAATCTCTGTTGAGAAGGTGTGCTACTTTCCGTCTTTTCCCCAATAACTTTCTTTTCTATCTTCCATTACTCACTTATTTTCCTGACTGAAATGAAAGAAGAGAATTCATATCTGTTGACAGTGTAGGAGAATTAAAACTGACTGGGAAGGGACAGTCACAACAGCCAAAATGGAAAAGTATAGACTCTTCCTTTGTTGGTTGGCATGTGAGGAAGAACCCATGAGTGGTTGCTCCTCCATGCCATCCCAAGAATATTGCTTACCACTTTGGGTGTTCAAAGATTTGCAGCTACTGCCTTGTGCAGCAGGAGAAATACTGGATACAGTTCACTCTCTAGCACACTGATATTCGTCTGCTTGACAGCACTGCTTTTATAGTCCCACAGGCTTTCACTTATTATGTCTTGCTTCTATCAGGGAAGGACTATTGTGCTTTTCATTTTGAACTGGATTTATAAGCACACTTGGTCTGGTTTGGCTCTCTGCCTGGTGTTTCTATATATGGGAACTCCCTATTTATATTTTGCCTTGCTGTATTTTCCAGGTGTGCAAAGAGACCTGCTCTCATCCAAAACAGAGGCATCCTGCATTAACTCACCCACCTCACTATTGCTGTAACGAGCCAGTTCTGAAATAAAACGCATGTGATCATCTCTTATCTGGATCATCTGTTCACAGATGTTGTACTGGGGACTACTGCTGGAGGAAGTGCAAGTCCATCTATGATAAGAGGAAAGAAGAATTAAAACAAAACAATAAATTATGAAATGGAAGAACAGGAAAAAAATCCCCCCACTCTTTATATATCATCAGTCTGAAAAGATAGGCAATAGTAAAGTTTGGCAATCCACTTGTATGTACACTGGTGGCAGAAGTGTTTTTACCATAGTGTAGCAGTGAAACAAGATAACTACCGAGTTATTTCTGATGCTGCCACAATTGGCATCTCTTCTTCCACCTTGTCCCCCAAAATCTAGAAAATTAGGTGTCTGGTACAGATCCAATAAATGGTCTAGAAGCAATAGAAGCTGCATGCATTCATTCATTCACTCACTCACTCACTCACTCATTCATTCATCACATTTCTTATATCCGGCCTCTTCCTCCCTGACTTTATATTAAAAACGTGATCCTTGGGGATAGATGAGGTTGGGACTTGTCCTAGGCCACTCAGGACCAGACCGAATACACTACACTGGTTTTTAAGCTGCACAGGCAGCTAACTGGGTGTTAATGTTAAATGTAATAAATAAAATTAAAATTTATGTAATAAATAAAATTAAAATAGAAGACCCAAGAAAGAGCAAGATATAATAGATACCTAAGTTGGAGGTAAAAGAAATGAGATGCAAATCATGTTGTAGATGTCACCACTCCCCACAAGTAAATAAATGATGGAGAATGAAGAAAAGCAAAAATGAAATGCTCATATCTACAATTCAATTTGCTAAACATCTATTACAAATGGAGAAGGGGAGGATAATGATTGGGAGCAAGGTGACCAAAGAAGCCACTTGATCATGAAGACACAGTTTAGCACATTTTCCAGATTACCCACTGGTTGAAACTACAAAGATGCCACAGTATCCTTCAAACAATTTGTCTCTGTTTGTGTTGGATAATGAATTAGAGCAGGTTTGTTGTTACTCTTTCAGCAAGGCAGGCTTGTCTGTCTTTTCCACCTTACCTAGATTTATTTTCCTCATAGTGAGCACTAGTCTTAATGTATCTTGCCAGTTCAATCTGCATGTCGCCAAACAGTGGAACTACTTGCAACTGCTATCCTCAGGAGAGAAAATAAATTAAGTAAATCTTATATGCAATCCATGATCATCCATCCTGACAAACTACATTTAGAGTTAACTAGAGAATTAGAAAACACAAAAGGCCATCACATTTCTGCCTTTGCATAAAAGTCTTATGTAGCTTAATTCAAATACAATAGCATGATACTTGATATTGGACCTCTTTCTGTTATACTAATGCTGTGATTATGACTTTTTTTTTTTTTTACAAAAACTTATGCCAGAAAGTACAGCACCTTTTCCCCCCAAGAAAACTTAACATAATTTAGATGCTACTTCTCAGAGAACAGTAAAGGGGAAGGGCCAATTTTGTTAGCGTTTATTATTGTGACCTCAGTCACTGAAATATTATCCAGCATCCTCTTAGTGACTTACAAATACATAAGTTCAGCTTACATATGTGTAAGTCTTTTTTGGGTGTTGGGCACAGAGAGCTATTCTCTTGCCCTTGTCATTACCTCCCACCAGCAATTGTCCATTTGACAGCGCACCTCATCTTTCTCCTCTCTACCCCAACCCAGTTGAGACTAGCTGTTTATCCATGTTCTCAGTCAACTACCCCTCCTTTATCCATTCCCCACCAGTAAGCAATAGCAGCAGGGATCCCCCACAGAACTTACCTACTGCCTAGCAGCAGAACACAGAATTGTGAGTGATAAACTATTGGCACATGTAACATCTCAGCCATCATGTAACTGAAGAATGTAGACTAGGAACACTTTTAAGAGCACAAAAAAGAAACACATGACCCTCCAGAGGTTGCAAGACCGCAATCGCTATCTGCCCTCTCCAGTTTAGCCAATGATAATGGATGATGGGAACCACAGTCCAACAACATCTGAATGGGCCACATGGAGTACTTAAAAGGATAACCAGAACTTGGAAAATGCTTACGTGCTTGTTCACCAAGTATTCTAAAACATGTGAAGCTAAATTATTCAGTGAATTTTGAAATTTTCTCCATCTCCCCATATAGTGCACATTTGAAAAACTGGTGTTTGGCCTATAAATATATAATCTGGTCTCCTAGGTATTTTGAAGTACATGTAAATATAATCACATGTTTTAAATAAGAGGTTTTTAACCTCTGGTCCTCCAGATATTTTGGACTTCACCTCCCAAAATCCATGATTATTGGCCATGCAGGCTGGGGCTCCTAGGAACTGAAATCCAAAGGGTCTAGATGACTAATGGTTGAGAACTACTGTTTCAAAGTGTAGACAACCTTCTTAACCAACCTTAAAAAATTTGTCAATCTTGGTAAGGTTTATCCTTTTTTTGGCATCCAGCTTGTAGATGTTACTAACACTACCATCCATCAGGTACAAGCCAAAACCCATTACCTGAGAAGAGAAAAAAAAACAACAGTAATGTTGGGAGCCAGTTATGCTTATTTTGGGATTTCATAATGTCTCACCTTTTTCTTCAGGAAAAAAAAAGTTTCCAGAACAGCACAGAAAAACCAATAATTAAACAATCCCTGTCCCTCAAGGTTTTCTGTACCGAATGAGATGCTTCCACATCACTCTGTCACCAGCAACCCTGCTCAGATCTTGTATAGACAGGAATGTGGCTTCCTTGATTGAGTCTATCCATCTGTAATGCGGCTTTTCTCTTTTCCTACTGCCTTCCAACTTGCCAAGCACCACTGTCTTTTCTAGCAAGTCATGTTCTTATGATATGTCCCAAGAATGACAGTTTTATTTAATCATACTGGCTTCTAAGGAGAGTTCAGTCTTGGGCAGGACTCACAAAAAAGATATGATCTTTCAAATAATCTGGTCCCAGGTCATACAGGGTCAAAAAAGGTCATACAGGTCAAAAAGAGCACTCTGAATTGTGCACAGAACAGGATGGTAACCAAAGAACCTATTCTTACAAAGGAGTAGCTAGCTCCTTTATACTGGCTTTGTTATGCGTGAATGTGTCTTACAAGAAAATGGAGAAACTGCAATGCATGATAAAATGGAAACTTTGGCACACGAAGCGAGAAAAGTTGAAAATGCTGAGTTTTGACAGTACAATAGAAAAGGGAGCTTTGACGCTATAATAGAAACAGAATGTGCATAACCAACTTAAAGATAAGGACTGCCTGGTTCGAACAGGAGAAGAAGTCCTGGGAACCAGAATGTGCCAGGGCATGAACAAGGATGAAATATGAAAAACAAGTCAATCATTAAGAAAGATGTACCTGCTAAGGTTCAAAAAGGGACCTTCCAAACATAGCAAGTGTGCCAGAAACAGCACTGCAACCAACATCCATGCTCTTGCGGAGAACTGATCAACCTCTGTGAAGGGTCAAGTGTGTGAGTATTGTGTGGATGTGTGTGTGTGTGAGGCCTCTTGATTTGTTATTTATAATATGCTAAATAAATGTTACATGCAAAGTGTTTAAACCCAGATCTGGTCTCTTATGCGTTTTATTGAAAGTCCTATAGTCTAATTCTGTATTTACTCATTTCCTTGGATCCAAAAGAACAATGTTCAGATTGGTGACAGCCTCAATTGATAAGTTTGGCCACAGCATTCTGAATCACCTGAGGTTTCCGAGTACTTTTCAATGATAACCCAACATAGAGTACACTATAGTCAAAAAGGGATGTACGAAAGGCATGTGTCATTGTTGTCAGATCAGACATCTCAAAGGAGTATGTGCAGCTGGCAGACTAGCGTTAATAGTGCAAACACACTTCCTGCTCACCAATGAAACTGGGCATTCAAGCACAAGGCTGAATATGGACGTATGCCCAAATGAAAACCATCCAACACAGGCTGAGCCTGTTTCCTGATAATTAAAAGTAAAGAATCAGAATAGGAAAGAGGCACCAGAATTTCTATAAAATTACCAAGATATGCATATGCATACACGAATACACATGCACACACCTTAAACAGTTATTTTGGAAAAAAAATAAAAATAAAAAGCTAGTTAAAGTATTCAGTCATTGTATCAAATCTAGGAACTATCAGAAGTAAGCAAATTACAAGACCTAGTTTTCCAAAAATAATTATATCATTTATAGTCTCAGCTGGGTAAGACTATGCTTTACCAAAACTGTAAAAGGACACACCTAGATTTTCTTAATACGCAACAGAATCCCGAAAAGCAGTTAAATAAACTGACAAGAAGAACAGGCACAATACATTTTGGGATTCTTAAGAACTTCTTTGCCAATTTTACCTCCTACAAAAGAGCTATGAGCACTTAGCAATAAATGGCCCAAATACACAAAACCACAGCACTCTGAATTGAAAGCTGTTTAATTA
Source organism: Ctenosaura bakeri (assembly GCA_948474755.1). NCBI lineage: Eukaryota > Metazoa > Chordata > Lepidosauria > Squamata > Iguanidae > Ctenosaura > Ctenosaura bakeri. The sequence goes on along the minus strand of CAOLHI010005033.1, from coordinate 68,213 downwards.
GCATTCCTGTACAGTCTCTAGGTTCTGGAGGGTTTTTTTTTTAAAGGAGGTGTACTGCTGAAAATGCTCAGGGCACAGATTCATTGCTCTATTCAACATTTTAAAAATTAAGATATTCATTTAACTAAAAGCCAATGTAATGACTGTATATTAAACAATCTGGTTCTGCATGTCTTTTACATACACAGAATTGTATAAATTCCTTTTCACCCTTTCCTACTCCTACTCATAAAAATCACTTCTCTCTCCCGAGCACCTGCAGGTGGGGTAAAGAGAAGAGCCACATTACAAAAGAAATCTGCAATTACTCACTATTATGGGCTACTCGGCAATGAAGCACTATTTTTCAACAACCCCACCTCTCCTGCCATAATACTGAAGTGCTTCCCAGCAAGAGAATACTTCTTACTTTTAGGAGCATATGCTTCTCACTAGGCGTTAGGTACATTTTGTTTTCATAGTAATCTACGCATAAATTCACAATATCAGCCAGCAGTTCTTCATAGCCAGGAATCACCTCAAGTTGTTGCTGTAAAGACTAGAACAAAGACCAGTACAAAGTTATAGATGGCAATAAAGAAAAGGGGGAAAAAAGGGAAGAGTTTCAAAATACTAATGCAATACTTAAGCATATATACACAGAAATGTCTATTTGTTCTTTATATTATTAATAAGCACATAAAATACTAACTTCTGTGCATAAAAATTAATGTACAATTAATGTTCTGTATTATTGTTAATTTAAAAACGTACTTGTGTAATCTTGTTGTGATTGGCAAGGAACATGGAGAGGTTCTGCGATTCTTGGATGGACTGAGGATCAGCCATTTTACGCAAAAATTGGGCAGCCCTTTTCAAGAAAGCAGAGGAAAGGGGAAATGTTACATTCAGCAATAACAACCGACAGCACGTTCCTACTGTAGCCTTCCTCAACCTGGTGACCTCCAATGTTCCAGTACAACCCTCATCATCCTCAACCAGCATATTGATGGTAGTTGCAATCCAAAACATTTTGCCAAACATCAGCTGGAGAGATAGTGCTTAGCTACACATACAAAGTACTAAGTGCACACTACAGTATAAAATGCATGTATTATAATAGATAACGGAATATCATAGCGATACAAACAAAGGAGATACTATGTAATACACTAGATACCACACTAGTCAACATACAATATACTGGCAGTATGTTACAAACATGCTATACAAAGTAAGTATCATAGAAGCACTATAGTAGAAAGACAACAGGAATACACATACAGACAACATGACAGTGACATAATGGTACAACCTCCTGAGCCACATGGAAGTTAGTAAGCAGTGGATGGGAAGAGACATCCAACACATCCCATTCTGCAGCAATCTCATTATTTTCCAGCAGCAATCATTTGTATGGCAGGAAATATAGTATGAGCTGTCCTCTCATGGGATATAGCTTAGATGAATGCATTCCATTACATTGGGATCCTATCTTAATCTTTGTGAGTTGCCAAGCTGCAGAATAATTCAATGATTCTATCTATATGCATTTGAACAGCAGTGGGCAAATTAATGTCACATCTGGTCCTCCAAAGCTGTTTTTGTGCCTGATGATTCTTCCAGACTCTCCAAACTACATTTTTTTCTAACCAAAATAAGTCATGGAAGACTTGAGGAGAAGCAACTCATCTTTCAAATAGGTTGCAGCCCCACACACTGTTTACCAATTTTTTAAAATCTTATTTTTCAAAACCAGTCCTACCACGAATGAGAACTCTGTTAAAAAAAAAAAAAAACATTTTTGGCAGACTTTGCAGCCCAAGGAGAGTGCTAAGACAGAAAATTGGTTCCTGGTCAGCAACAGTTGCTCATCTCTAATTTATACCCATCTTTTCTTGGCTTCCACAGCAAAGACCTGTATATAGTCAACCAAAGCTACATTTATGAAGAAACTCTGGAAATACAATCCAATAGGAACCATCATTTGTCTAACTATTCGAAATAAGAGAAGTGTTATACGGGCAGCATTTTTCTTAAAAATTGGTGTTGTGAGTCTAAGCAGCAAATGCCTGCTACATAGGCACCACACTGGAAGGACGGTCCCACTGGCTGCCTTCAGGAGAAAGGCAAGGGCCTAGCACAAGCAAAGAAGCATTCCATGCAGCAGTGTCTCACCACAAGGATCAGTTCTGTCCACTTAATGGTGCCTTCAATGGGGCACTGAATCTTCTCCAGGTTTTAGTCCAAACTTTTAAAGGAGTTATTCAAAATGCTGACTGCTATCCCCTATATAAGTTCAGCACTGTGGACAGGTCCTTTCAGGTCTGGATTAGAGTGGACTCATTACCCCACTGACAGGGAAATCATGAGCCATCACTGATTTTAACACAGTGCTAAAAGGAAGCTGTTGTTAGTTGGACATCAGTTTGCAGGAGTAAATACTTAATATCTGGAGCTGTTCTTTTTAGCAATCACATGACTGGGGGAAAAATCCATATCATTTTATTCATTTGTACTTCTTTTGATCAAAACATGCTCCCCTCAATCTTATGGTTAATTCTAGAACTCTTTTTCTTAGCATGCACTCCCATACTCTTGTCCCCCTGGCAGAAAATCACTAAGCAACGTGTAGCCACAGTCTTCTCAGTCAAGATTTTCTACTACCATCACAAGCCTCCACATCCCTTTGTCTTTGAGGGTAATAGCATTTTTGAAAAACAAAAATACAAAATAAAAAATACACTGAAAAGTGAGGATCTGGCCTTTCAGAAGATGGATTTTTCTATAAAGCCTGTTTTATGACAGGTACAAACAAAAATAATCATAAAATATTTACAATATTTTTGTAAGTACTGCAAAATATTTACAATATTTTAAATGATTTGAGAGATGATGATGTGTCAAATACTAGTTCTGGAAGCACGCACTTTGCAAACAAGAGAAGCTAAGTCCACACAAGCAAGAGTACAAGAGGAACTGCTCAGATCTTACTGCATATCCATAAGGGGCACTGAGCCAAACTCCCAATTTTTATACAATACATCAAGTTGCTAAGTGGTAGCAGAGGTTTGTAATTTTCAACTCCCAGCTAAAGAAAACTATTCTCTCCTTGGTTCCCCCACCTCCTCCTCTATACTTAAAACTGCAGGGGAAATCCAAAACCAATTGTCCACTTTGAATGCAAGTGGTTTTACATTCAGACAGTAGGTGGTTGTCCTCTTCACAAAGAAAACCCTGCATGGAATGGGATTTATTTTCTGAAAGGAAACAATGAGAGATTAATGAGGCTACTCGTCATGATTAACATGACAATTAGCCACCTGGCACACTTCTGCCAAGCAGAAGTGTTATCTCAAAGGTTCAATCTTTTGTTGCCTACAATTTCTTAACAATCCAGCGTTAGGTGGTTTTGCTCAGATGTCATTCCTAACATATTAAGAATGAGTAACACTGTGCATAAAGCACAAAACACGGACATTTGTACAGACCACAACTGGCCTTTTTTGTGGTAAAGACAGAAGCCTGACATTTTTCCAGTGGATCAAGGTATAATGAATCCAATGCTCTTTGTTGTTGCTAATGTGGAGTGCTGGGGTTCAAATTTTCCAACAAAACAGATAATCCTATATTACAGTTTTTCCTTCTCATGCCAGATTTTTTACAAGATTCATATTGCGACCAATTAAGACCAAGATCTGAACACTGTATTTTCCTTTGTCACACAGCACTTTTACACTGTAAGGAAAATGATGCATTTATTTATTATTATGTATTATTCATTAAAATATTTCTACCCTGTTCCATATCAAAAAGATCTCAAGGTGGCTTACAAATATCATTAAAACAACATGCTGAACAGTCTAAAAGAATAAAAATAATTTAAATGAGCTGAAAACATACTACCAAAACTGAGAACCCATATGGATTTTTTTCCCCTGCAGAAGAGAAGCAAAGATAACATCTTATCTTGGAGGAAAAGTAAGAGACCCAGACAATTGTTACACGGAAAGAGTTTCCAATCTTGGACAACATACATATCCAATTCTTTGTTATTTCAGCTTATTCTTAAAGTATCTTTTAGGGGGGGGAAAGCCACACCCTATGGTGATGGTGGCAAAGATGCATGTTTTACCTGTATGCCTCAAATACAGAACCTAAATGCAGTAAACAGCTAGTGCCATCTTGTGGTCCCACTGCCCAATGGTTTGTTGCTGTTCCATGCTTTCACATTGACTCCAATTTATGGCGACCCTATCATATGGTTCTTTTGGCAAGATTTATTCAGAGAGGATTTGTCATGGCCTTCATTTAACACTGAGGGAGTGTGACTTCCACAAGATCACTCAATGGGTTTCTATGGCTGAGTGGGGATTTGAACCCTACTCCTCCAGAATTCTATTTCCACACTAAGTTAGCTATAGTACTATAGGAAATTTCACAGCCAGAAGGGTGTGCATTTTCCTATATCAGAAAATTCTGAAGGGACTCAATCTTTACCTCCTACCAAACATAAGTTAAAAAACAGCTTAGTACAGAAAGCTACTAAAAGTTGCATGAAACATTACAATTTTTAAAATACACAAAGGACGATTACATGTATTTACAAAACTACAGAAATATGTGCACAAAGGAACTGTATGATTCCAGATACACCACATTCTACAGATGCATGGGACCAGAAAGCTGGTATGCAACACAACTGTTAACCACAATCACACAAAAAGGTAAACATGTGCTTGCTAACATCGAACCTTTGATACCCAGAATGTTTGACAGCCACAAAGTACGTAGATTTACAATGACCAACTTACATCTAGTTCCCAGATGTGGAATACAAATGGTTCAGGTATCATAAATGCCAAAAAAGCACCTAGTTACTAATCGGTACAGAGCAGCACAAGAGAATAAAACTTACTGTGAAAGGTGCTGCCACCAATAACAAATAACAAGTAACACAGTCACCTATAGGTAAGTAGACAAGAGCACATGCCAAAGAAATAAGTAGCACTGGCAGTACAGGAGGGGTATAATTTTCTAAGTACTTTTTTTTTTTCATTTTAAGAGTATTTTAAAATGTATTTTTTCAGGTTTCATGTCAATCCTTAATGTTTAATTTAAAAATAAGGAATGACATAATGAGTTACCACTTTTTCTCCCAACCATAATGTGTAACAACAAATAACTTTTTTAATATACTAGTAAGAACAATTTACTTTTACAACATTCTAAGCTCAGTTCTTTTCCCTTTCAGATAAACTTACCGCTTATAAGCTGAATGGTCATTCTTCACACTGCACTTCATATTTTTCAGCTCATCTAAAACAGCAAACATGTTGATAAACTTTCCAAGAGTTATAAGATAAGCTTCAGAGACAAAGTCCTTCCTCCTTTCTGCATGACACAAACGTTTCACCTCTCCACAAAATCTTTCAATTGCATTTCTCTGTTGATGAAAAGAAATTTGTGTTATACAAAACAGAGTGTAAGCTACATTCCATTTAACTTCAATGTATGATACAGCATTCACACACCTGGCCTGAATTGACAGAGCAATTTTTCATGCATGGTTGAGCACAAAATAACCTTTAGTACAAGCTGTCCACTAAAAAAAAAAAAGAAGAAGATAAAATCCCACAAACCTTCTATTAAACAAACAGATACAAAAGAAAGCTAGAGAGGGAACAATCATAAAAAGAAAAATAATTATTTTAGAAACCTGTATCCGTTTACCTGAAAATACATAAAATTCATCAGCTTCGTGACCTCTGGTTCCAGAACTTCCACAGTTTTTTCATAAATTTCCACTCTGTTTGGCTGCTCATTACATTTCACCTGAAAGGAGGGCAAGGAAAAACTTACTAAATTATAAAGACAGTACTAAGATCCCTCCTTTCCCTAAGTATAAAAATTTGTCAGTTATACCAATCTGAAATCTTTCTTTGTCATATAACATGTCCTTTTCGTTTTCAAGTAGTATGATTTCACAAATATTTCAGTCTGTAAGTATTTTAATCTAAATGTTGTATTAATATTCTGGGATTATGTAAATCAAAACACCTTGGGTAGAACACTATGATGCACGATCACTTGTTTGGGATGACCTTAACTCCGAATTAGGCATGTGCTCAGGGAATAAGCAACTACCCAACAAGAAAAGTCCCACTGATTTTAGGTGAACTAATCTCTCTCTTCAAATGCCAAGAACTGTACTTCTGTACAACTTGCAGAGCTGCTAGCCATAAAGTAAAGAGCTTACCCAGCAATCTCCAAACTGATCTTTATCAACTACTGAAAGCTTTTTAAAAGGGATTTATTTTGTAAATATTCCTACATTATTTAAATGTGAAATAGGCACTAAGCTAGTTTTCCTTGTCCGTTTATGATAAAAGCTACTTTCAACATGTTATATAGTTTTTGTTTTCACCTGTCTACCCAAGCAATGGGAGAACAAACAGAAAGTAAAGATAAAGAGTGAAGTGGAAAACCACAGAGGTGACTACTCCTATAATGAAAAGGATGAGGTAGTACACCAAATCAAACAGGGCGTGCTTGAACTGCTCTGCCTATCAAGATCTACGCTGGGAGCAGGGGTTTTTCCTATGGGTGGGTTGAGGTAAATGCAACTTCAGTTTGACTCTGCCTTAAGAGGGTCACCTCAGATGCTACACCTTCCTTTTTACCCTTTGGCAATTTCTTCTTCAATTTCAATATGCTCTAAATTAAGAAAGAAAAAAGATTCCATGAAGAAGAAGGGCAAAAGTGATTACTATACTTGGCGCACAAGGTCCTCTGTCAAAGCATGCCCAAAAATTGTGCTTTTAAAAAAATGAAAGAAATTGAAAGAGACTGTCTATCTCCCCTCAGAGACTGAGGGCAGAACCTACTAGCCATGTTCACATATCACAGAAAACAAATACAGTATTGCACATTCTGTGGGGTTTGGCAGGAAGCTGAAGGAAAGAAACTGCCTGCTCCTAGCTTCCCTTCAGCCTTGGGCCTCATGCACCTCCCACAAGGTCCAATCCCTTCCTTGGAGAGAGGTTAATGAAAAGGTGCTTCTGTGTAGATAAGCGGAGAAAAACCTGGGACACAGGAAGGATCCAACAAGGTATCATAACAAAATTCTTCAAATTTAAAAGATCAGTGAGTATGCAAAAGAGGTAAAGAAAAGAAGGACGCAGTATGAGAGAGTGAAAAATATAAGAGGTATCACAAGAAGATGTACATCGTTCCAAACACATTCTCCCCTCCCCAAATCAGGTTTAGGGCTCTCAAAGGTTCCCTAAGAGTAAGTTCTGCTTCTAACCTTTATGTGGATTTGAGCACTAGAAAATCAGGGAAATTAAGATGAGCTGTATCATGTTGTCAGAGCGCAGTGGAGAAAATATCTTTCTTCTACTCTTCATCATGTTTGCTCACTATAGAAGTCCCTCTGCTTAAAAAGCAGAGTTGTAAGGGTATTCCTCCCTCTCTCTCCATGCCCCCCCCACTTATATTCTCCTCTTCTCTGACATGCATATCTGAGCAGCTATCTCTAGAACAAATTCATTGCCTAGGTTGGGTGCAAAAAAAAAAAAAAAAAAGCAAGAAAACTCATCCTTTCTATCCCATCCTTCTCCTTGTGATAATTTTGTCACAGAAACTCACTGTCACGCAACTACCACTTGTATTCTTTTACTTTCCTACTCGTCAAAGAATGCTACATGAACTCAACCTAAATGTCAGTGTGTGTGGTCATGATTTTCTGACAGAAATTACCCACAGAGCATTGTATGCACATTTGTGCAGTAATAAATTTAGCTATTAACCAAGAAATACCGTACATTATCAAGACATATAGCAGCCTGTGGGGGAAAATCATCCATACCTGAGCCACCTATAACTTGGGAACTACTCACATGTTCCCACCACCTAGGCCATCTAGGAAACAGCAAGAAACCAAATGGATAGTTCTCAGGGGTGATTTTGCTTCTTTACCTGAGGGATGGCTCTTGAGCAGCTTCTCCATGTGTATAGCATAATAGCATATTCTTGGCCTTCTTCCAACATTTCATTCTATAATGAAAATAGCAACTAGCATTTATACAAAAAGATAAGGGGAAAAATGGGCAGAGCAAAAAGACAGAGAAATAAATAGAGGATATCAAAGCAGAATATTTTATTATATGCTGTAATGTATTATTGTGCCTTGATGATTTCATCTTAGTTTTACATTCTGCTGTCTTTAGTCATTGTTTTATTGTATTGTTGTTGTAACTTATATTTTTAATACAATACACACCCCACCCCCAGAGAACTCTACTTATAGAAAGGCTTAAAAAGGAAATAAATAAATATTAAAATACAGTTTTAGAAGAAATGCAAGCCTAAGCCCTACATCAGAACACTGAAAGTGAAATTACTTTGTCTTTTACTTCACTCCTAAAGACACTAAGTTAGTTTTCCTTTTTTTTCTAGTGTGATAGAATTAGAAGCACAGCCAAATTCTTCATTTTTAAGTATATTTATAGCTACTTCACAACAATTACTAGACCTCAGCTCCTACCAAATACAACCAAGAAAGCCAAGAGTTTTAGAATGCTGGATTGCTACATGCCTTGTATATATGGAAATCAGCTGAAAAAAAACATTATTTCTTGGCTGTTCCAAGAAACCCCACAAGCATCTGTCCCTATCCCTGGCAGTAAAAAAAAATAAAACAACATCAACAACTAACAATTTGTTGCCCTTTCCAGATATCCAAAATCCGTTTCCTGAGCTACCCACTTTGCTAAACAATAAGGCTGAATCTGACTAGACTCAAAAGCTGGAAGAAAGAAGTATGATTAAATATTTACTTTGCTACCCATCTCCTGCTCTACCACATTTTCACATGGTTGCTGAAAAAAGAAAAGCATGGTAAAGTAGAAGGAACAATATTTACCATACTAGAATGGACAGTTGCTTGTTCAATGTATCTTGCAATGCCTGTGACAAACGCATTCCTGTCTTCAAAATTGGTGTTGAAATTTGGCTGTATGACAGAAAAGACATCACAAAGAAAAGTGATGAATAATCTTGGAAGGGGAAAAAAATCAAACTGAGATAATTTAGAGTTCTTCAAAGATATTAAATATACAACACACATGTGAGTGTAGCACACAGACACACACAGCTTTCTTTTACAGATACCTGATAAAGCAAGGATGATGGAGGGGGCTCAATACAAGGTTGCTGATCTGGCAGTGGTAATTCTTCCAAAAGGTCCACATTGGACAAAGCATCCTCTAGGGTAACTTGAGCCGTCATTCTGAACCTATAAACAAATAAACAAAAAAATAATAATAAATACTAATAAAATTTAATGTTATCCCTAGATAACTTACAAAATAAATACAGCCATAGCTCAGTTAACAAAGCCTCTAACAAATAAGCTTCTTTTTACAATATCTTTTGATGCCCACTCTGCTCTACTTCCCGCCTTGTCGTCCTCTATTTTTTTAGAATAATTGGCAATAGGAGGATAGTGAAGGGGTGCTGGAGAAACACAGACTTCCAGTGTCAGGTTGCAGCAATGTGCCTACACAATACAACACAATAAGGCTTGAGTTGGGAAGGAATGGGATTCTACTCTAGCCAATCCTGCTGTAACTGTGCGTGCCTTCTTACAATAGGCAAGGTAACCAGCAGCTGCCTCCAGAATCCCTTGCTAAGCACACGTGAACAGCAAAACCCAGAGAAAAGGAGAAAACAGATAAACTTGCCTCCCCAGCTAACATTGTGTATATCAATAAAGCATAAATACATGTGTGGCCACCAAAAAGGAAATCATAAGAAAAATGGAGGAGGTAAAAGAAAAAAAAAATCCCAGGCTGCACTTTGGAAGAAGCTTTCAAGTGGTATTGAGAAGTTCTTGTTTACTTATGCAAGAGTTATCTGAGCTGGTTGCTTCATTTCTCGCATGTATGGTTTAGTTTTGATGTTAAACTATCATTTTTGTGGCACAGGAACACATCCCTAATGTTTCTATGCTACTTCTGCCTTCGGTACCAAAAATTCTGCTAAAGAAGTAAAGCCTGGGAATACATCTACTTCATTAATTGGGGTATACTTGTACAATAAACCAAAATGTGGTATAATTTGTAGTTAATGTGGCATAATTTGGCAACACAAGCATAATCTGTTTAGAGCACATAAGAAAGGGAAAGTTCTGAGCTAACCACTATGTTGAAAGCTGACAGAGAAAATTCAACACAATGTGACTTCAGCCCATCATGCTGATAAAGAAATGTCAATATATGAGGTTTACCACATCCTGATGAGCTTTTAGCCCATAAGTCCCCATATGGAGGAAATGCTCTGAACAAATATTCACCAAACAAGAATGAGAGACAAAAAACATACTATAGTGACTATTACGTAAGAAAACAAAATTGAGTAAATTCCCTCTCACAAAATACATTGTCTAAATGAAACAGCCACCACAGTCCTAAGTGCTAAATTTGATGGTGCTGAATCCTGCCTACAAATTCACAGCTTCTGTATGCAAAGCTAGACGTGATGAGATCTGCTAACATTATTCAGCAGTAATGTTCTCTTACTTCTTCCTTTATTGTTATTTGTGTCTCAGTGCCAAGTCCTAAAAGAAATAACAAGATTCACAGGCTAAATTTAAAACCCAATACAATTTCCATATCACACCACAGTTTCTTCTTCTAGTCAGTCCTGTATGGTGGATGAATTACTACAGCTCCTTGAGCAGACAAATGTAACAACAGAATTTCTACTTTCCTGGATTTCTTCAGCGTTCTTCCATCACCTACATTCAATAACACGCTTCCTACAGCAGCCTGCAAACAGCATGAAGTCAGTAATTCAGGAAAATAACTAATTTTTTAAAATGTTTTTTGAATTTGTGTCAACATATTAAAGGAAAACAAAGAGCTCACCAATGGGGGGGGGGAACTACTATTGCCATAAGTATCTAAAGCACTTAAGTAATGTATGAAATATATGTATGTATTTATATGGTAAGAATTATTGATGTTGTTTCATTGACAGAAGTTGGGCTGAAGATGGCTAGCTTCATGGCAAGCCAATCTCCAGGCTGGTTCCATACTATGTATATAGAAAAAAAATACAATACTGACTTGACAGGCAAACAGATTATGACTAAATTCAGGCAAGAAAGCTAAGGCCTTTCATTTAATTTACTAGGTTAGAATTTTTGAAGTTTGCTTGTAACTTATTTCAGCTGAATACTGAGATGTTGTTTTGTGTGTTTTGGTTTCTGACTTCTGGCATACTTTGGGGCTCAGAGTGTGTGCTGTGCCCAAGATCACCAAGCGGGTTTCCATGACTGAACAGGGAATCAAACTCTGGTTTTTAGTGCCATAGTCCAACATTCAAACTGCTACACTATACTGGCTTTTGACTACTGAGATATCAAAACTTTATTTTCTACTCATGGACAGAAAAGAACAGAACAGAACTCTTGATGAAACTTCACACACATATACACACACTTTCAAGAGCAGTGGGGGGGGGGTAAAAACAAAAATGATGATACCAGGAATTGAGAAGGCAGATTGAAATTGGTATGTATATTCAGAGTAATAGTTCAGATTCAAACACCAGCAGCACACCACCTTTGATTTTTAAAGGACAGCTAAGAATAAAGCTATGGTACTGTGTAAGATTGCCCTCTAAGAGTAAGATAGCACAGCAAACTTTTGGTATTTCTAGCTACAGCACACTTCTCTACTTTAAAATCAAACACCACCCCTTTTTAAATGTAAAGATGGTGCTGCCTGGACTGGAGAGCCAAGACTTTTTAATCAGCACAGCAGGGATAATTATGCCATCTGCCACTACTGTCATCCTGTCCCTGAGATGTCCTTGTTCTCTTTGACCTAAACTACAATCCTTCAACTGAGGAGAAAATGGGTTTCCCCAACAACAATACCTTTGTGAGCTATGTCTGTCAGATAAAAAGCCCTAGTGATTTCCACAAGACCAACTGTGCTTAACTTCACATGCAGCCTAAAAACTGTCTGAGTTCAACCTGTGCATTTCTTTAGCACACCTTGCAACACAAAATTCTATGGATTTTCCCTTTAGTTTTGTCTCAGATATTAGGTTTATTGTGAAAAAAGGAACAAATCTTTTGCAGTATCAGTCTTAAGAGGCCTATGTGTTGATTATACTTCCTTATTTCAGCTCTACACAAACAAGACAAATCAGTATCTGATTGACAAGAGAAAAAGAGCACCATCAGCCAAATACCATGTTTCAAAAACAAGGAAATCAGCAGATTACCACATAGCTGGGATCTTTCTATGTTGCGTGCTTATTCAGTATTTTTTAGCTAGTTTACAATTACACTGACATTAGGTAACTGGAAAGTTACACCTACAGTTGAGGTCAATTTCTCATAGAAGCAGAAACCAGTAAGACATAAAATTCCATGCTCTAAATTCCAACATTTGCAACCAGCTTCTGTAATAAAAGGCAATTTTTCATCAGGTGCCATCAGAACTTAAATTATTCTTCAGAAAATTCCACTTCTACCACATTTTAAAAATATTTTTATTGGATTTTTAAATATAAATTGCACGGGAACAAAGAAAATGTTTCATTCTTTACAGCTCCTGCACGGCACTGCATATTTGTGTAACATAGGACTATGGGGCAAAATTCTGATTTCTTCATGTACTTTTAGGGGAGGGATTCTGTGCATGAAATGACAGATATGACAGGCGTACCATTAGAAAAGTGCCTGGTATGCCATATCTTTCTCACCTACCATTCCTGCCTTAACCAGACTTTTGTCATTTTTCACTTCCATGGAGGTGGTAGTCAGCACCTTATAGATCAGGAAAATACTGATGCCACATGCTGCCAAAAATGATAAGGGGTGTGGGCACTAACAATTGATGGGTCAATTATGATCACAGGTGAAAACTGAGGTATAAAGAAGTAGCATTCCACTGGGTATGCTGCAGTGTACACATGCACAGTCACATGCATTCCCACCCCAAAAGACTCTCTAATCTGCCCCATAGGAGAAACCGCATAGTTTCTTGTCCAAGGACTAATCTAGAGTAAAACCAGCACAAGTTTCCCTCACTTTTCTGACAGGTTAGGGACTAGAGCACTGACAAAAAAATGGAACTGGTTGAAAACCAGAGTCCCATACACTGTACTATAGGAAGCATGAAGGACTGACAGAGGTTTGCTTGTAACCAACTGCACATGCCACTTGCAGAGTCTCTCAGCCAGCTTAATGCCTTTTCCTTGCTCTCAGCTCACTTTGCAAGCAGCATATGTGTGCAAGAGGTTCCAAGCAATCCTCCATAGCTAAGAAGAACTAAAGAAAGAGTGGAACCCCTGTTGAATTACTGGAACTTGTCCTTAATTTGTAAGTATCTAAAAGAGCAAATCATCAGATAACAGGGTATCAAAAGGTGGAGGATTCCTGTACATGTATGTCAAAAGGAGCAACTTATGTGTGGGATATGGCTGGGATTTTCACTGCATTCTCAGCAGCACTCTACATTATTTACCATGTTATCATTCTGGGCACGTTGCAAAAATGGAACAAGGTGGGATAGCGGTTCTCTGTTTAATCCTGGAGGGGAGGTTTGAGAAAGTGGTGTTGGAGATCTCTCCCCCTTGGTGTGCTGTATTCTGGGAGAATCCCATCTCACTTTTCATCCTTTTAAATAGCTCTACATGAAACCACTCGGTGAAGTTAACTGGATATTTGAGCAGTCATTTCAACTGGTACAAAGACAATTTTCAGCTTTCTTTTCTGTCAGATTTAGCTAAACTAATGTGCTAACTATATCCAAATCTCTCCCTCTCTCTCCTTTTTCAGTCAAGTCCTAGAACAGTGACCTCCTCTGTACCCAGCAAGAAAATGCAAGGGGCTGCCAGCAGAAGGACAGACCATGCTTCTTTTTCTCTATCACTCAGCATGCCTCCTTATAATTCTTTGTTACCAGTTAAGACCAAGTGAGTAAGTTAAATACTGTCTATAAACTGGTCTCCTGAGGAACGTCACTCAGCTCTATCACTACTCAGTTAAAGCAAGCAAGGGGGAAAAAAACTTTTGTGGAAGGTTTTGGGTTCAGTGCAAGCTGGCTGTGGTTAGCTTGCTTTTTGGTGCTACTGATGTTTATTACTAGGGTTGTTTAGTGTGGAAGATAATTTGTTTTATAGTCTTGTGATTGTTAGAAACTTCAGAAGCTTTTAGATAAGCAGAAGGGGTTAAATGTTTGAACAAATAAAATACCTCAACAGAATATGTAACATTTGTGTTTTTTTAAAAGTAAGGACTCTTTCAATTTTTGCCCCCCCATACAAAAAAATTGTGGGACATCAAAAATAAATATTTCAACATAATGAGGCAAAATCCCAATGTGTGACATGAAGAATAAAAAGCAGTAGAAAAACCAAGACAACTCACACAGTTCTGCACACAAATGTACAGTGTCTTGTACAACCTATCTGTACAATTAGCCAAAGTGAACATGTATCTGTATCTGCATCTAAGAAGATACAGATTCCTTTTTCTTCACAAGCAAATCCCAGAAATACACACAAATTTCTTTACAAAAAAAGTCATGCTGTGTGCATGACTTCCTCTGTCTTTTGCTTCTGCACAGAAAGTTCTGATCTAAGGACAGAGGAAATGCAAATGTATTGCCCGAAGGGTGGGCGGGAACCAAGATTAGCGAAAACTCCTGTTTATGCTATAAAAAGAAAAAAATCCTGGATGAAGAATTCTCTTATTTAAGTGGAACATAACTGTCACAAAAAACTACCAGTTAAGTAATTTCAAGACAGCACTATGAACACTGTGGTTAAACTTACTCCAACAAACATCTTGTTTCACTATGAGTTTGAAAAAACAAAGTAACCATTACCTACACCACATTTACCGCCTCTCTGTTGACAAATCAAAACCAATACACAGCCTCAGGGACACAGAGTATCTGTACAAGTTTACTATAGAATTTCATTCAAAGTGCCATCACACCAGCTGTGACTTTTAATAGCCAAATACATGCTACCTAGCCTGGCATTTGTCTTAACTGAAACACCACTTCTTTCCCTGTTTCATCCCACTGTGATCTCCCATCAGCTTCAACCTACTTGGTAAACCTACATGTTGGGACTGTGCCATTTCAGAGTGCAACTGGGGACTGACATAATCAAATGGTTCAAAGAGGGAGCACTCTATTACATGAAAAGTCAGTGTGGAGTAATAGTTTGTGCAACAGACTATGGCTCTTGAGAGCAGGATTCAAATCCCTGGTGGAAACCCACTTGGGAACCTTCGGCCAGTCACATTCTCTCTAGCTCAAGGTAAGGCAGAGGCAAACCCTCTCTGAACAAATCTTGCCAAGAAAATAACATGATAGGCTTGCCTTAGGGCACCAGAAGTTGGAAACAATTTGAAGGCACACCGCAGCAGCAGTAGCAACAAGTTCTATTATACAAGCCTTCACTTACTGAAGTGGGATACCCAAGACAAAATTTTATGATCCCTGTGTGAACTAAATCTCAGAATAAGGGATGGGAATTTACTGTCTTCCAGATGTTGTTTGACCTCCAACCATCAACCTAGACAACCTAGTGAGGAAAAACAGGACAAGTACAGTCAGCCTTCCACATTTCCGGGTTTGACATTCACAGATTTGATTATTTGCAAGTTTCTCTAACTCCTGCTCCCCCACCCCAGGTACTACTTTTGGTGGGGGGGGACTTTCCCTCTTGGTGGCTCCAATCAGGCTCCCCTGCTCTTTAAAAATCTCCTTCCAGTCCTCCTCCTCCTCCTCCACCAGCCACTGCCTGGCCAGTCAAGGACAGCCCAAAGCCTGATTTCTCAGCCCACAAGCCCTCTCCCAAACTTCGATCCAAAAAGGAAAGAGAGGGGAAGAGAGAGGAAATCAAGACCACCATGCGAACCATCTCCTTCCCTGACCTGGTTTAGTAGTTCAGTACCCACTCTCTCCACCCATGCCTCAGCCCCCTTCCCACAGACACAAAATTTTGTTTTCGAATTTTTTTTTTGGAGGGTCCTGTGCACCTAACCCTAGTGAATGTGGAGGGCCAAGTGTAATTTCTAACATGTGAAGGCACACAGGTTCTTCAGCCCTGCCTTAGCTAAACATTTGTAGTAGCTTTATGCTACATCAAATAAAAAAGGGGAGCAGATTTTTTTTACAGAAATAATTTATCAGACCAAGAGATTATTTCTTTTCACATGTATTCACAACTATATGCTGCCCCACTGCTAGTGTGGGTGGGTCACCTCATCTGCTAGCCCATGCGCTTCCTTCCTTCTTTTTAAACAGTCAACCATAATGAACTCCCTTTTTGAATCTACAGGCGGGTTTTTCTTCAATGTGTTTTCTGTTCCCCCTATTTCTTAAGAGGGCCAGAAAGCCACCTATCTTAACAAAGGCCGGGAAAACCTTTGGCCTCCCAAGTGTTTTAGATTTAAAGGGTCTCCACCAGCACAGTTAACAGTACAGAACACCTGATGGGAACATAACTCCCCCCTTGCCTAGGAAAATGGGCAGCACCAGATCTCTAGATTACAGTCCCTATTCATAGTGTATACAACCTCTTCCACTTCCCCCCCTCCTATAGTCATAACAAAGCTTTGTTGTTGAACAGCCTTCAAAACGTGGCGAAAGTTTGAAGGGCTTTTCAAAAAGAAATTTGCCTCCCAATACAACTACAGACATGAGTTACAAAATTTTTACATATGTAAATATCTTTTTTAAGGCCGTTTCCAAAACCCCAACCCTGTTAGCATTCAACTGCTATGCTATAGTCCAAGGGTAGGAAGAGTCAGTCCATGAGTTGCTTGCAGCTCTGCATTTTTTCCAGCCCCCCCAGTGCCCCAAGGATTTTTAGTTCAAAAAAGGGCATGGGGTTTGCCACTCAAATTTGGTGGAAAGTTCCCAAATGCCTATAGTCAATAAGACAGTCCTAGGTCAAACAATTTAATTCCTTTTATCTCAGTAGCAATAATCAATACCATAGCTCATTAATTAAGTTCAATTTAATTACATTTAAGGTAAGGAGAAAGAGAAAAAAACACAACTATTAATGTTTATTTGGTAAGAATGAGTGAAGAAAATTTTAATGATTTAATGATAAAGAATTTAATTAATTTAGTTCTCTTTTTTCACTTCTGTATTTGTTATGTAGACATTTCAATATATTTTAAATTTAAAAAAAAGGGTTTTTTTGAAACCAAAACAATATTAAAAAAAGAAATGCATCCATTAAAGACCTGTCCAACCTAAAAAACGGCCCCCGGGCCCATCCTGATCTAGATGTTTTTCTTCGTATTATCATACCTTGTACATTCTTTATAGCAGAAGTTGAATAATAAATGTGTGTGTGACTATCAGAACACCAAATTAACAGTTAAGAGCAGGAAAATTCTTTGCCATCAAACTGTAAGTTAAAATAAAATAGTAAAATATGAGTAGGTGACATCTCAACTAATGTTTTGTGTAGGGTTTTTTTTTTCCTTTTTTTTTATTTATATAACTGAATCACAAATACAAAACAAGAAAAAAAATTAAACACCATGTGATATACATAATAGTGAATTAAAAAAAATTTTTTTTTCTTTTTTTTTTTTTCTTTCTCTTAAGCAATACTAACTTTCATTGTTATTTTGCACCTTTACCCTTAAATTTATAAATCTGTTCAACTGTTATAATTTCACATTTAATTCAATATTTTTCACATCCCCTTTTAAACTATTTCTATTGTTAATTCTTTTAACTTTTTTTTTTTTAAAAAAAAATTAACATCACTTATCCATTTAAATCTATAAATCACAAGTTTGACACACACACCTACTAAGAATTACAAAATATACAACATAAAAGAAAAACAAAACTAAAACTAAAAAAAAACCCACCCCCCAAACCAACTTTTTATTTAATCCACTTTCCAAAATTGCCATTCTTCTTTTTACAGGGTAGTTTACTATCTCTTTTTAGAACTTTATCCAAAAATATTTTCCAAATTTCTTAAAATCATTCCCTTTAACCAAACCTTTCATAAACCTAATTCTACATGTTAGTTTATCATTAATTCAATTTTCCACACTTCGTTATACCATTCCTCTATTTGAAATTTTTCATTTGCTTTCCATTTTTTTGCTATTATTAATCTCGCTGCAGTTAACAAATTTGTTATTAATTCTTTCTTTACTTGAGTACACTCAACCTTATCATATATAGACAACAATGCAATATTTGGACATACTGGTATATCTGCTCCTATAATCTCTTTTATCTCTTTAAAAACCTTTTGCCAAAACTCCATTATCTTATTGCAATTCCACCACATATGCATATATGTACCAAATTTTTCTCCTTTTCCCAAAATAATCTTGAATATTTCTCATCTATTTGATTTAATTTTACTGGAGTCAAGTACCATTTCCCATAAAATAAAAATTTCTTTTTTTTTTATTATAATTTTTTTAAATGACGTTGTTTCCAAATTTTTCTCCATTCTTGTATATCTATATTTTGTACTATCTCTTCCTCCCACATTTTTCTAAGAAAATCCTCTTCTTGTTCTTTTGCTAATATTTTATATATTTCACTTGTAATACCTTTTAGTTTTCATTTTCTTCATATTTTCTCTTTGAATAATAATTTGTTCAAATTTTGTATATTCTTTAAAATCCTTAACATATCTTTTCATACTCTTTGTCCATTGCTCTAATTGTATATAATTTAACCAGGATATTTTAGTTTCCTGCAATCTCTCTTTCATTCTATCTTTATTTATCATTATTTTCATCCAATCTTTTAATCTATAAATTTTTTGTTTTTTTATTTCTTTTTTATTATTTCTCTTAAATTTATTGGAAATTTTTCCATCATCACTATCGGAGTTTAAAATTGATATATTCGGTAATAATTTTCTTTTTTTTTTTTCCATATTTCTATTATATTTTTTATAAAAGGATTTTCTATCTTCTCCATTTTTTTTTTGAAAAATTCCTAAAAAAAATATTTTCTAATTTTGTCTCAATATTCATATCTTTTACCTAACCAATCAAATCACCCTTTCCTGAAGCCCCCCCTATGATATATTCAATTGATTTGCATAAAAATACCATTTTAAATTTGGAAGTCCCAGGCCACCTTCTTTTTGACTTTTATACCAATATTTCTTGTTAAACCCCATTTTTTATTTCCATTACAAAAATTATTTAATATCTTTTGCCACTCCTTTAATTCTTCCTCTGATATTTTTTTGGTAACATTCTAAACAAAAAGTTAATTTTAGGTAAAATTTTCATTTTTACCACTGCTATTCTACCAAACCACGATAGCTTTATATTTTTGTAGTCCTCTAAATTTTCCTTTTTTTTTCTAATCTTAATTTCTTGAAATTTTTTTCCTGTAATTCTTGTAAATTTTTTGTAATCTCTATTCCTAAATATTTAATTGATTCTTTTATTTTAATATTTTTATACTTATAAATTTTTGTACTTCTTCTTTAGTATAATTAAATAACATTATTTCTGTTTTGGTTTTATTTCTTTTTCCCTTTTCCCCCAAACTCTTTTAAATGTTTATCATCCTATTTTTTCTTTTCAATTTTTTTTTAATTTTTTAAAATGTGTCATCTGCAAATAAGCTTATTTTATTTTTTTCCTTAACCCCAAATTTCCCTTTCCCCAAATTCTCATCATTTCTTATCCCTTTCGTTAAATTTCTATAACTATTGCAAATAAAACTGGAGATAATGGACATCCTTGTCTCGTTCCTCTTGTTATTTGAATCTGTTCTGTAAATCCATCATTTACCATCACTACAGGTATTATGTGAATACAATTGATTTATTAACCCTTTAAATCTCTCTCCTAATCCTATTTTATTTAAAATTGTTTTTAAAGCCGGCCATTCCACACAATCAAAGGCTTTAAATATATCTAGGGCTAAAATTCCAGCTTTTTGTTTATCTCGTCCATTATATTTATTTTATTTATCGTTTTCCCTATTAAATTTGCCATCTGTCTTCCTTGAATAAAACCACATTGATATTTATGTATATACTTATAAATAAATTTATTTAACCTCTTTGCCATTATTGCTGTCAAGATTTTTGCATCTTGATTTATTAAAGATATTGGTCTATAAGAACCTGGATCCATAGGATCCTTATTTGGTTTTAAAATTAATATTATTAGTGACTGCTTCCATGATAAGGGGATTTTTTCACCCCTCAATATACTATTATATAACACTTTTAGTTTAGGAATTAAACCTTTTTTAAATGTTTTATAATATTCTGGACCTAGTCCATCCAATCCTGGTGATTTTCCTCCTTTTAAATTATTTATTACTTCTTCTATTTCCTCTTCTGATATCATTTCTTCCATCAATCCTTTATCTTGTTCTGTTAGTCTTACTTTCCAATTTTTTTTAAATATATCCTCTAGTTCTTAAAGATTTATCTTCTGCTGAATACAATTCTCGAAAAAATTCCTCAAATATTTTTAATTTCTCTTTCATTAACCTTTTTCTTTACCAAATTTATCTTTAACTACGCCAATCATATTTCTAGTTTTTTTTGATTGTACTGATTTAGCCAGCATTTTAGAATTTTTATTACTATATTCAAAATATTCCCTTTCCAAGTATATTAGATTTTTTTTGAACTTCGTCCATTTCTATCTTTTCTAATTCATCTCTTTTTGCTTGTAATATTATTAATTTCTGTTTAGTTCTATCTATTATATAATCATTCTCTAGTTCCTTTATTTCTTTTTCTAATTTTAATTTTTTTTCTCCTAATTGTCTCTTTAATTTGCTTGATTCTTTAATGCATAATCCTCTTACCACTGCCTTCATTGTATCCCACAATACATCTTGTGTTACTTCCTTATTGTTTATATCCCAAATTTCTTGCCACTCCTTCTCTATTTTATTTACTATCTCCTTATAATTAAATAACTTATATCCAGTCTCCACCTTTTTGCTTCTCTATAATTCCTTTTCATAGTTATATCCAAGTTCATCAGAGCATGATCTGTCACTTTTATTGTTTCAATTTCTGTATTTATTAATCTAGGTATCATATTCTTTGAAACAAAAATATAATCTATTCTTGAGTAATTTTTATGAACTGATGAATAATACGTATATTTCTTTTCTTCACCCTTTATTAGCCTCCAAACATCTATCAGTTCATTTCTACTCACTAATTTATTCAAAATTGTTATATTATTATATCTATCTCTAATTGATGGATCTGATTTATCTTTCCATCTATCCATCACCATATTAAAATCACCTGCGATTATTGTATAATCTCCTTTCATTTTTTTGATCTTATTAAATATTTCTTCATAAAACTCTTTTTGCTTCTCATTGGGTTTGGAAATATTCATTATGACATATGTTTCTCCATCTATTTCACCTTGTATAATTACATATCTACCTTTTTCGTCTAACTCCACACTTGTTACAATGAAATTGCATCTTTTGGAAATTATTATTGCAACTCCTCTTGATTTGGATGTACCAAATGCTTCCTCATAAATAGCTACCCAGTTCAATCTAAGCTCATTTTTTTTATTTCTTTTTCCCCTGTGTTTCTTGTAAAAAAATTATATCGGCCTTATCTTTTTTTAATATCGATTCTATCCTTTTTCTCTTTATTATTGACCCCAAACCTTTCACATTCAATGTTGATATTCTCAATCTATTCTCCATTTTTCATATTTTGAATTTTCTAATCCCACTCCCCATTGGCTCTTTAATGTGATGGTGCTCCCCTTCCCCTTCCCTTCCCCCCTCCCCCCTCCCCTCCCCCTTCCCGCCCTCCCCTCCCCTCCCCACACAAACATTTGTCCCCCCTCTTCCTCCAAAGCGCTTCTGCCTTGGAAACGACCAGCCATGGTCCTGGGGGGGGGTGAAGGTATGCCAACTCCCGCATAGAGACCAATACCCTCTCCCAATTATTTTCTTTCCCATATTTTTTTTCCCTTCTTCCCCTCCCTTCCCTCTCTTACCCTCTTGCTTTATATATATATAAATCTATCTCTATGCATTTATAATCTATAAGAATATATTTTACTCAGTAGTCATCTACCCTTCTCCTACTCTATGAAGTTCTTTTCTTCTTCTTCTGTTATATCATATTGTTTCTTCCAGTCCTCCTCAGCCTCTGTCCTTTCGTTTATTCCCAAATTTTCTTTGCTCCTCCTGTTGCTCCTCCCGCTGCTCCCTTCACTTACTCCTCCCACTACTCCTTCCTCAGTTGCTCCTCCCGCTGCTCCCTTCTTCCTTTTCCTCTTGCTGGATCAGTTTCAGTTCTTTCAGGAGTTGCAATCCTTGTTCAAGAGAATTTATTCTGTGGTATTTGCCAGCATATTGGAATTTCAGAAAGATGGGATATCCCCAACTGTATCTTATCCCAACTCTCTGTAGAACTATGATGCAGGGTTTCATTTCCCTTCTCCAATTTATTGTTTCGCGGCATAAGTCATTAAAATTTCCACTGTGTTACTCGATACTTCAAAATTCCTGGAATTCTTTCTAACAGCTCTCATCAAATCATCTTTCTTGTTGAAATTCGCAATTTTTCATTATAATATCTCTGGAATTATTCCTCTTTTTTCAGCTACACACGATGAATTCTCTCTATGTCATGATCTTCCCATAAAATCTCAGGAACAATGCTTTTTAGCCATTTTAAAACTTCCTCTTTCAAGGATTTTTGACTTTGTTGTGGCTGCTCTGCGAGTCCACGAATCCTCACGTTGTTTCTTCTGTTCTGGTCTTGGAGCTGGATAATTTGTCTCTCTAACAAAGAAATCCTGCCATCATGTTCTGCTAGTCTGGTCTGCTGATTCCCTTGGGTTTTTTTTATATCATCCACTTTAAGGTCCAATGCTTTTAACTCCTGTGAGATTTTTTCCTGCAATTGCCCCATTTCTGCCCTTATATTAGATGTTATTGTAGTAACAAGAGCTTGATTAGACTCTGTAATAAGCTTGTGTATAAAAGTTTTTATCTCTTCATTAGCTCCGTTCGCAGCTTTCTTCGCCGCCATTTTAATGACTTTTTCGTCTCCGTTAAAGTTTAAGTTTATATTTTCAAAATCTCTAACTAGATGATTATATGTTTTATCTGTTGCTGTAGGTCGCTTCCAAACAGGGTGTTTATAGACCCTTTTTTTAGGCGGCATATATCTCAAGGACCACAAAGGGGGGAAAAAAACTGTTTTGCTTTCGGTCCGTTTCAACAGTTATTTGCAGTTTAAACAGAGTCTTTTATTTTCCCTCCAGTTGGAGAAGAATCGAAACCAATCCACTATCTTATCTTACATTCTTTCCCACATTATTCAATTAATTACTCACATTCTTTCTTTGTTTTGAAAAAGGCTTCTGGAATTATTTTATAATCATCTGTTCCGGGAGTCGAATATTTAGCCTCTCTCTGCCATCGTAGTTGGCTCCTCCCCCCTTGTGTAGGGTTTAACAATACTTTTCAATTTAGCATATTTTCAACTCCCATTTTCTAATGATCAGCATCAAATCTGTCAGTTGTAGTGCCATAAATGAAGAAAATTTAGGAAAGAGTAACAACTAAGACAAGTCCCAAATATCAAGAGAATTATTTTGTGTATGGTCAGAAGAAAATTAATGTGAATATCATTCAATGATGTTGAATCCAACTTACTCACAATTATAGTTGACTGCTTTAATCTATGGCTGAAATTCAGGGTGCCTAAATCAGCTTAAAATACCACTATTTCACTATCCTATCCCAGTGTTAGTATTTAGGTGACAATCTTTCTGTCTCTCAAAAAGAAACACATTGTGTAATCCCTAAAAACCACACTAACCACACTATATTTTAAGAAACTGCTGATTGCTGATTCATAAAATTGTATGAGAAATGCACACGTACAGTTTAGAAAAAGTTCATTCCCTCTCCCCATACCAGTCAACTTAGAACTGATATAATCCTATGCATTTTTGACGAAAAAGAGTCTCACAGCGTTCACTTGGGTTTTACTTCTAGATAAACATACACTAGCGTGGCCAAAGATCATAGGAAAAGCAACTGTCCTGCAGAATTACTAGCAGCTATCCAAAGTCCCTTGCAGATTGGTTACCATTCATATAATGGCAAGAACATGTACCCCTCAAAAACCTGCTGGACTCAATTTCCCAGAATCCCCAGCTAGCCTGAGCACTTGTGAGAATGACCAGAAGAGCAATTCAGCAACATCTGGAGGAACAGATGTTCCCACCCCTCCTTTTTTGTTGGTATTTTGAAAAACAGAATCTTGTCTTTCCAAACTATCAGAAAACCAGAAATGACTAATAAAATCTATGAGAGTCACAGACAATCAACTTCCTTACAGGATTATCTGTGAACTATGAATTCCATAGGGAGTTTCTTCAAATTGAGAATCTGAAAATCTCTGCATGTGTACTATGGAGCACTGGTTACACCATAACCAGTTTCTGTCTCCCTACCTCTTTATAGCGTATGGAAAAGTTTCCCTACTGTCTCTTACCACCTTCTGCACCACCTTTACATCCTTGTTAATTAACAATCAAGTTGCAGGGGGTGGTGAAGAAAGTGGTAAGAGCAAGTGAGGAAACACTTCCACATATCCAAAAATAGCGGGAAAGTTTGTGTGTGCAGGAGCTATTTTTGACATGTGCATATTCTAAGGTGTTGCAAACAGTTCAAAATCCTTTACTTTATTGTGTTGTTTTGCCTCTGCAACTTGATACAGTAAAGTTTACTTACTGATTGTATGGTGTGCTTCAGAGTCAAGGTGGTGTTTAAGCATTGACTATGACTCTGGAACCCTGGATGGGAATCCCCACTCAGCTGTGGAAATCCACTGGGGGACCCTGGGCAAGTCACACTCTCTTAGCTTCAGAGGAAGGCAAAGGCAAACCCCCGCCGAACAGACCTCACCAAGAAAACCCCTTGATAGGGTCTCCCTAAGTCTGAGATGACTTGAAGGCACATAACAAGGGTGTGCTCCACAGTACGCGCACACATATTGTCAGTTCGAAGAAACTTCCTCCTGCAGAACTCATAGTGCAGAGATTACCTTGTAAGTAAACCCAAAGGAGTTATTCAGCATTCTCTACATGCCTTAAAGGTACCGGATCCCGCCTGAACTTGGAAGCTAAGCAAGGTCAGTCCTGGTTAGTACAGCGATGAGAGACCACTAACGAACACCAGATACTATAGGCTGTATTTCAGAGGAAGGAACTATCCCAAACCTCTCCGGGCATTACATGCCTAAGGTCATTTCCGCAGTACAGCCTTACAGTGCTATTATTCCACTTTCAACATCCTATGGAATTCTGGGGTTTGCAGTGGCCCCTCCCTACACTGCAAACCCCAGCATTCCATAGGATGTTGAAAGTGGAATAATAGCGCTATAAGAGTGTAGTGCGGAAGTGAATGGGCTGGCTCTCAGTGGACGGGAGACCCGAAGGCACACAGACGCCTCCCCCATGGCCTGCCCCTGAACCGAGACCTGGCTGCGCACCCCCGCGCTCTTTCTGCCCTCCGACCGTCACTAATCCCACCCCCCCACACAGCAGGAGCAGGTACGGGTTCCTCCCTCGGGGGAGTCAACTTCCAGGAAGTTGGGAGGCCCGCCCAAATCCAAGGCAGCGACACCGTCCTCCCCTCCCGGTTTAGGCCACAGTGGAAAAAGCAGCGGCGGGGGAGCGTTTTCCCGCCTGCGCGGAAAACCACCGGAGGGGGGCCCTGCTCTCTGCCACGGCTGGGCCCGCTATTGTTGCTCAGCGAGGGAACCAAGCCGACTCGGCAGAGAGCAAGGGGCCTCCCTGGGGAACGGAGGAGGAGGAGGAGGAGGGACGCGCGCGGAAAAGTTCCTCTCACCCAGCTTCCTCGCAGGGAGGCCCGCCGCGGGTGCCGCCACGCCCCGGGGCTCGCCTCCCTCCGGCTTCGCCCCCCGCCCGGCTCGACGGGCAGAGACGGAGTTGCCGTAGCGGGCGGGCTGGCGGTCCCTACCGGGGCGGCTTTCCTCGCCTTGCAGGGCCGCGCACGAAGCTGGGAGTTTCCTGTCTGAGTCACTCAAAACAGGGAAACCGTGCCAGGAAACACCCTTCCTCCGCTCCAGCTCCTCCTCCGTCCCAGAGCCTCGCCCGTCCCCGCTCGGAGGGAGGGAGGGAGGGAGGCACGAAGGCAGGCTGCCCACAGGGCTTGCCAAGGAACTCCGGGCTCCTCCTCCTGAACCAGCGAATTCTCTCCCTTCCTCCCCCGAGTTTGCAGGGAGACTGAAACCATCGGGCCCCGCAACCATTCGGTTTCCCTCGCGGCTGCCAGGGGAAATCAGAGAGAAGGCTCCCATTCTTTTAGTCGTGGCGGCGAGGACCGAGTTTCAGCAGAAGCTGCTTGTCTGACGCTATCCCATGAGAGAGGGTGCAGAAATTATTTTCCCAGAGGTGCCACGGACTGGCACTACGTGTCTTGCCCATTGGGTGCAGCTGCTTCTCTCCTGGAAACCTGCCAGAGACCAATGACTCAGAGACTAGCACTCCTTTGAGTAGCACTGCTCGACTTAACTACTGAACTCTGGCGGTTTCCACACTACACTGTTATAGTGCTATTATTCCACTTTCAGCATCCTATGCAATCCTCGGGTTTGCAGTCTAGGGAGGGGCACTTAGAAAGCCAGAGAGCTCTTTGGCCCCAGTAAACTACAAACCCCAGAATTCCAGAGGATGTTGAAAGTGGAAATATAGCACTGTAACAGTGTAGTGCAGAAACGGTCTCTGTCCCTTATTTCATTAGGCCACTCAAATCCCACTATAGATTGCTTTCCCCAAAAAACTACACTTTTCTTGTACACTAATATGAAAGCCATCCGTGATCTACAGCCCACTATGCAAATCAGTATATACAGTCATCCCTCCACATTCCCTAGGGTTAGGGGCACAGAACCCCCTGTGAAAGTGAAAAAAACGTGAATAACTTCAGCCCCTTGCAAATCACATTTAACGGACATAAAAGTATGATCACCATACTTAACCCACCATGGATTCCTTTGAGGCATCAGGGTTCCTTCACAAGGCAGAAGTGGGTGGGGTGGTGGGCTTTATTGCCACCGCCACTGCTGCCCCACACCATTTTTAATGGGGACTTAACTAGCCTTGTTCGCAGTTTCTCAGTTTCAAAAGGCTTGCAGTCCCCGTTAAAAATGGCATAGAAAGGCAGCAGAGGTGACAGCAAATAATCTGTGAATAATCAAATCTGCAAAAGTGAAACCCGCAAACGTGGAGGGCTAACTGTACTTTAAATATGTATTACTTTTCTCAACATAAAGGCAACCTAAGCAATGTACATTTTTCATATGCATCCTTCTGTATCTGCCTATCCCCTGTTTTAAAGGCTTAGGAAATCTGAGAATGATTCTGAAGGCCAGCAAAGTTCAATAAACGTTGGCAGTGGTGTGTATCTTTGTTTCCAAAGGTGAACCTATCACAGGGTTTTGTAAGGCTGAGTGTGTGTGACATACCTAAGATCACTCAGTGCGTTTTTATGGCTTAGCAGGGAACTGAACTCTGATTTCCTGGGTGACAATCCACAGCTCAAACCACTAATGGACTGTGATTAATAAGGATAAATAAGGCATGTTGTTTTAAAAAAAATAATTCTACTTTAAACCAGATTAAGTTTCTTTTAAAAAATTTATTTACATCCCATCTTTTTAGAGTAATCATTAGAAGGCAACTTATAACACCACCTCAGACAATATATACATCCAGAACAGGCATGTATAGTATTTCAAAATTCACTACAATAAGTTTACTCCTCATCTTATCCAGAATTTTGTACAAACACAAAGATGAGAAGCTGAGCCTTTTATCCTACAATCTTCTTGTTTCATTCACTGCCAGAACTGAGTGTTCCAGGAATCCAACTTCTATTCATTATCATTTTATTGCTTTCCCACTGGCTCTTCTATCATTTTTCTTTGGAGAGAAACTAAACTGAAAAGGCCAAAAATAACAACACATTGTCTTTTAACTGGCTGCACAAGGATCCTTCCATTAGGAAACACAGATCCAGTGGCTAGATATCTTTAAACATCCAAACATGAGAATGCATCTTTCACTCTTCAACCTGCCACTGATTTTTCTTTCTTAACGCACACTGCGCCCATGCAAGTCACACAATATAGTATTTCATATGAATCTGCTTTTTGTCCAGGTGAGATAGAACTGTTTTTTTTAAAGATCATAATGAAGAAACAGCTGAATGCTTTGAATCAACAGTGCTCTTTTTAGAGGAAACATTTTAAAATGTAAAATTTAGATTTTATTAGTATCAGTGTAAATTTCAAGATCACTCCTTTTTTTTCTTAAAGGGTCTCATTTTAACTTTGTTTTAAAGAATACAGCTTTCCAAAAAGCAAGAATCTAGAAGCAAGCTCAGATACTTCTATCACTAAACTGGCCATTATTACTCATGCTCTGTTTGTCTTCATCTTGAAATAATGGGTTCTGTGTTAGACTGCCTTTGAAAATAGTTCTGGAGTGTTGGCTAGTACAGAATACAAACAGCATACTTGTTTATTAAACAGGTGGGACAGGAGTACATCTTTTTTTCTCTTTCAGTGCTCATATTTCTTTTATTCTGGAGCACACACAATACAGTTTGTCCATTTATTTCCAGGTCCAATGCAGTGGATTTTAACCATAGACAATTAAGTCCCAATTGCTTCAGTGAAAGTCTTCATGTGGAGGCACCAGCAACAGCAGTTAAAATCTAATCCCTATGTTCTGTCTTGGGTGGGTGCCAGACTAGTGTCTCTGCAGGGTTTTGACTGCAGACTAGTACTGTAATTGTAGGAATCTGTGACTGTTATTTACATGTAACTACGATTCTCTGGCTATCTCTGAAACTCCCTGTTATTCTTCTTCCACAGGGCAGAACACTGTTCTATCTGGCAGATCTGGTTTTTGACATTGTCCAGTCTTTGCCTGTTTACTCTATAGACCATGTCATTTGTAGGCATATCTGACTGATTTTTGTTTTAGTTTTACTCCATGTTTTGAATGTTGTTTTCAAAGTCTGCTGAGAAGCAGTGTTCAGCTTTCCAAATAAATAAAAAGTTTTTTATACACACACAGAGAGAAAACAGTATTAGCACTGCTGCTCACTATAGCAGACATGTTCTTCAACACAGAAAGGGATACAGTACTTTGCTTGTTACCATCTTGAGGAGGAATTATCCAGCGTCTCTATGCATAAATGCATGCTCTCTTTACTCTTGGTCATCTCTTGATACTCTCTACTCTGCTGTTAATAGCCAAGTATCTCATTAAAGAAACAGGAACCCTTCCAGCCAATATAGTTATGTGTAGCTCATGTGTATCACTATATATTTCCCTGTTCCTCCCACAATCAAACAACTTTCATCAGATTTCACAAAAGGTAATTACAGTTAAAAAAAAATCTGCAGAATGAAGAAGGAAGCAGTATCCTTGTATACCAACAGATAATGCAAACACAAAATTTAAATAGCATTTATAATTATAAAACTGTAAAATGACACTTTGATGCTATTAGAATGTAATTCAGTAAAATAGCACAACTTGTCATAACCACAATATAGCTATGGGGATTTAAGGTGAAGCATAAATACATCTTGATGAAAGGAAAAGTGAACTCATTCTGGCCCATCAGAATAATAAATTACTGATACTTCACTTAAAGTTATGAACATTAGGAGCCAAGTAAATTGAAATATGTTTTAAGTATTAACTTCCTGGGCTGTTCTTCACATGTTCCTCATAGAGGAAAATAAAGACCTGACCAGGGCAGATTCACATTTAACATACAGAACAGATAGTATATAAATAATTTCAAATATTTCATTTACATGAGAACTCAGTGCACATGTTTCTGTACATTTATGCACAAACGTGTGACTCCTGGGATACAGACTGCACTTCTCTAACTATTCAGAATAAAAACCCAGCCAACTAAATCTCAGTAGATACTCCAAGTAAGTGGTCTGTATCGAACTGTCACAATGCTGGAAAAAAAGATGTCGCTGGAGTTTCAGTAGTTTCACACAAATCTGTATTTTGCTAAGTTTGTTCCATTCCGGCCATGAGTGACAAGGCTAAAGACTCCACTGTGAATCAAAAAACAAATGTGTTAATATGTATAGAAGATAAAGGTTAGTCAATATTCATGATCTAAAGAGAGGAAAAATATGCTGGTGAACAAGACATGGCACAACTAGATAGTACTAGACAAAAACAATCCTATTAAGTTATGCATTATTTCCAACAGATTTCTTATTAAAACAGACCAATACTTGTTACTATACAGGATATAATACTGGTAATTATGGCTAAAATAATTTAGTCCAA
Source organism: Ctenosaura bakeri (assembly GCA_948474755.1). Taxonomy (NCBI): domain Eukaryota; kingdom Metazoa; phylum Chordata; class Lepidosauria; order Squamata; family Iguanidae; genus Ctenosaura; species Ctenosaura bakeri. The sequence continues at coordinate 37,789 of CAOLHI010005033.1, read as the reverse complement.
AAAAATTAAGAAAGTAGACCCACCTATTTTGCAATTTTTAAAACTCATTTTTACTTCTTTTTTTACATGTCCATTCTGAATACTCACAATGTGGGAAAGAACCTCTACAGACTGCTTTGTTCAGGACTGTCACAAGGAACATATGGCAGTTTTTAAAATCTGATTCCATCTTTGTAATAGATTCCATCCTATGAATAGTAGAGAATAATTTAAGGAGACAATATTCCAAAAAATCAAACTGTACTGAACATTAAAATCATACCTTTGTAAGATCTATACAGATTTAGTTTTGATATTACACAGTAACTATTTTAGTTTTAAAGACAGGAACGTCTAGCAAATGGAATTATTTGTTCTCAACTGTCACCTCAGTACTCTAATCTGGAACATATTTAGGCTTTTACAGATATGGGCAATAGCACATTCAAAGAGCAGATGCAACAGTTCAGTTAAATTCTCTCAGCCAGACTTTGTCATTCTCACTATCACATAAATTTATCCCACATGAGACCAAAAGCTGCTTATATACTATGTTAAAACAAAACAGCTAAACAATGTCATATAAAAATTTTAAAAGCATTAAACTATCCACTTAAAAACATTAGTTCAGATCACTTAAAAACACATATTCCAAAATTTAATGGGCATGTGCCTTGGCAAATTCACGAAGACAGTAGAAGTGACCATAATCCTATCACAACACTGTATGTACACACAATTTGCCACTGATGGAGCAAATATAGTATCACATCATAGAACACAGCTGGGTCATGAAGTCTGATCTAGACATGAGTGGAAAAGCACTTTCAGTCATGCTATGTAAAGAAAGGGGCATTTCCTGCCAACATCCTCTTCTACTAGCAGGTCACCATGTCATGTCACATATTATTCCTGAAAAAAGCAGCAGCAGGGACAAGAAGACTAGGAAATCCCTGCTGTCTGAGGACAACACCCAATTATCTGGATCAATACATGATTATTTTTAACAGGCATCCCTCATTATTGGCTGGTTAAAACTAATAAGAACTGCAGTCCAATAATATTTGCAATGTAAGTTGTCCATATAGTTCTAAAGTATATGAACACCCAAAAGAGTCTGCTTGCCTGACGCCAGAAAAATACAGTAGTCCTCATAACATAGTTGTATAGTTACTTTTATCATACCTGTGCATCTTCACAAGACTAGACTAAATAATTGATTAGAGACCCAGAATTCACACACAATAAAATACTTCAAACAAGATGTCATATGGTAAAAATTTGCTAACAGAAACAGTTAAAAAGGATAATGCTGACTACATATCATATTTGTACTGATACCAGAAAAAAACTGAGCCATGACAACACAATTCTTTGTATCACTGCTAACACTGTAATTTTCTGATGTATAATTTCCAATGTTTCTTTAAATGACATACTGATTATGCACCTAACATGTGTCTAGAGCTGATAAGATCCAGCTTAAATGAATTTCATTCTGTTTACATGATTAGTTTTTCACCCATTTGACTGTATCCTAGTCATAATGCTTCACACAAAGGATAAATGTCATTCATTAACCTGATGCAGGAAAATGATTGAAACCACAAATGAATTTGCATTTGCTTACTTCCAAGCTCCCAAACCGGCTTGCCAACGGTCTGCAAACATCAGTACTAGGTTCAGCACTTTCATTATAGCTTCTTTCACAAAACTAACCTGGAAATGATATTGTAAAAATAGCAGCTGTGGTCACTTTGCTTTTGAGGTTCAAACGTATATTTTCCCAAATACATACCCAATTTCCTACCTATACTAATTGGTTGTACTGCTTTATGTAAAAATTGCTGATTCTGGACATTTATTTCAATGTTGCTAAAGCAGGGATATCAAATGCAAGTCCTTTAGAAGTTCCCACATAGCCCTCTAGTACCCATTTCACATTTCATATAAATAGCCTCCATCCAAAACCACTATTCAAATGCAAGGCTCAGGAGTATTATCAAATATTAGAAGTCCCATGTGGCCTCTAGTGTGCATTCCACATGCCATGAAATGGACTGTATCCAAAAATCCTATTCAAACTAGAAAGAAAGTATCTTTCACAGGATGAATTGGTTGACTCACCATTTTTTCTATTGTATAGCATAGTAGCTAATTTTTTTTTAAAGAGATGCTAGGACTAATAGCTGGCCAAAAGCTGTGCACACTGAAACATATAAATCAATTCTGCAAGACAGAAGATATATTCTAACATCCTAGCACTGTAAAAAAAAAAAAATTAAAAAAATCACCATTTCCTAGAAAAGGGATTAAAGTTGACAATTGCACTTTTTCACAGTAACCTCTTCAGCAATGTGAGAATAGGATATAAGAATGACCTTGATACTCCAAAACGTGGGTGACTAAGGGGTCCACCTGCAATGCCAATACCTCCACATGACAGAGGGGAATTAATTAGCTCATAATTAGGAGGCCTGTGAAAGGGGGGTAACTTAGTGAGATCTTTTCATCAATGTTTACGGGATCATGCAGGAAAGAACCAGCCAGAGAATCCAAAAATGTAAAGTAAAAATGTGTTTTATTGCAAGATTCACACACACAGACACAAAAGATCCAAGCACTCACATAAGAGAAGGATAAAGGGAGGAAAACTGTGAACAGAGGAATCTTAGGGTTTGGGTGATAATTACTAGTTCAGAGAGCAGCAAGGAAAAGCAGCAATATAGCTTCAGTCTAAACCTAAGGACAGTTCTTGTTTGTGAATCTCGGCAACAGCATGGCATTCAACAAGGCAAGATACTGTGCTGAATCACTCAAAACTGGGAGTTTATTCCCAAGAACTACACTGTGTTAATGGTCTCAGTGTTTAGGTGACAAAGAGATAATGGGTGTGGTAACACTTCTGTATTGTGGAGAGGTTTGGGAGATAATGCAGGGAAACATCCAAGTGTGAGGGAACAGGGTTGAAACAATCACTGTGTGATGAGAACTTCCCTTTTATGCACAGAGATGTTCCAGCTTCAGCTTAAGCCTACTATCTCTGGAGCTGCTTGGGAATCTACCTGACAATGACTTCAGATATGCCTAGCGGGGATGTTGGCTGACTGGCCTTGCAATCACATGTATTCTAGTCAGTAATTTTCCTCTATCCAACTTCACCTTCCAGTCACTTCAGGTTCCATTTTATATCAATGCCAATTAATATAGTTGCCAATTACATAATATTTGCTAATTAAACCATATCAATCTTGGGAGGTATGTGGGGCCATAACAACCCAGGCTCAGAAGCTAAAGGAAAACAATATTCTATCTCCTTTTTTCATTTAGCTCCCAAAGCGTCAGTAAGCCTCAGTTCCAAGCTGCTTTCCAGAAAGCCACGGTAGTCATTCTATCATGACAGCTCCCTTTTTAAGCCATGAATCACCGTAGACTCAGCTTCACTGAACTGCAAAGTACCATTAGTCAGCCCAAGAATGGCACGATTCTAGCACATCTGCTAGTACTCCTCAATTCAGCTATCAGTGAAACGCTTGTTCAGATCATGAAGTACGTCATGAAGTATCTTCTCATTCCTTTTTATCATATTTATAATAGGGAACTGCAGCAGGGTAGAAAATGAAGGACAGAATCTACTTCTCTTTGGCTTACCTCTGGCACCCTATCATTTCTTTATGGGCCACCATTTTTTATGTTATTATTTTGGACCAAACTGTCAAATTCCTATACCCAAACTACAACCTTATTTTAAATATCAACATTCCAAATATCAATTCCATGGAAGAAATGTATGAATAAACCAACTGAACTTGTACTAACTGTGAATTGAAAAAGAATTTTATACAGTCTTATTATCCACTAGAAGAAGACTACGCTTTTTATTAAATCTGGACAATTTTGTAAGCAGATCATATGCCTGTTTTGAAATGGCTTTTCTGGGGACTTCTGAAGATTATTACAAAAACATTCTATCTGTCAGGGATATGCACTTTCCAAACATAGCAAAAATGTTAGTAGTATATAGTCTTCAAATGCATGCTCTTCAAAAGAACGTTGTTCATATATGGTTTAGGAATAGTTAGATATTTTATTCAAACAGCTTAATTAAGAATAGACCATTGGTTGTATAACACGTACATTTTTGTTTAAGTGCCTTCAAGCTGACTCTGACTTATGGTGATATTATCTTAGGGTTTTCTTGGCAAGATTTATTCAGAGGAAGTTTGCTATCGCCTGCCTCTACTGCTGATAGTGGGCTTCTACAGCTGACTGCAGATTTAAACCTTGGTCTCCTGGAGTCTTTGTACAACACTCAAACCACTACACCAGGGCTTTCCAAACAGTGTGCCGCGACACATTAGTGTCTAAGTGTGTCACTTACAATCTTGGAAATGTATGTTATTATTTATAAATCACATATTTTTAAAAATATATGAAAGGTTTTCATGAAATATGTTATGTCCCTATATATTTTGTTACTACTATTTATGTATGTGTCTGTATCTCTTATAAAGGGTTAGTTTAACCACTGGTTTGCTAGTAAAACTGAAATTACTGTGTTGCAAAATGATGCATGTCCAAAAAGTGTGTCACCAACATGAAAAGTCTGGAAAACTCTGCACTACACCATGCTGGTGCTTTCTCTCTCTCACTCTCTCTCTCTCTCTCTCTCACACACACAAACACACACACACACATTCTCTCAATCAAAATTTCTTAATACACTGAAAGGAATACAAGTATTTGCTCAACTAAATATATTGTACAAGTGATCTTTAACCTACCTTTTCTCTTAATAGGCAACGATCATGGATTGTAGAAAGGTATCTGTAATGAATTTTAATTAGTTGATCTAAATCTTTTGCTTCTTCTACCTGATGTTGAAATTCCAAACCAGTGCTGTGAAGAATCTTTAAAAAGGAGACAACATGAATGAGTTACAAAACTTTGCATCCAGTGCCATCTTATCTTTTCCACAAACCTATGAAAGATCTTTAGGTACCTTTTAAGTTTTCTTAGAGTCCAGTCCTTAAGGTGCATGAAAACCTTGGATTTTGATATTTCTTTTCTATTCTTTTTTTAAAATAGCACTACAATTCTTAAGGCAACTAATAAATACTAACTGGTAGCTAGCCAGAGCCCTCATTCAAGGAACTAAATACATTTATTTATTTATTAATTCCACAGATTAAACCAGACAGACATTTTTAGAATTCAATACACTACTTTTTTCAAATGATGGTATCACCATAACATCACCTATATGTAAGAGAAAACTTCTGCAAAACTTAAATATCGTGGTAGTAAGTACCACTCTCTTGGTAAGCCTCCAAATCTTGTCTTATTAAATTATAAAAATAGTATGTGTTAATAAGCAGAAGGCATTCTCAGTTCCCTGCTACATTTGCAAAGATGCATCTAGAACAGATCAAACTGTAGGACACACATATCTAGATCAGTTCTTTTTTTTTTGGGGGTTTTTAAAGGGGGTTTTGGGGAAAAAAAGGGGAAAAATTTTTTTTTTTCCCCAAAAATTTCAAAAAAAACCCAAAAAAAAAACTTTTTTTTTTTCCCCCCCCCTTTTTCCCCCCCCCCTTTTAAAAAAAAAAGGGGGAATTTTTTTTAAAAAAATTTTTTTAAAAATTTTTTTTTTTTTTTAAAAAAAACCCCTTTTGGGGGTTTAAAAGGTTTTTTTTTTTTTAAAAAATTTTTCCCCTTTTTTTTTTTTCCCCCCCCAAAAAAAAAAAAAAATTTTAAAATTTTAAAAAAAATTTTCCCCAAAAATTGAAAAATTTTAAAATTTTTTTTTTCCCCACCCGGGTTTTTTTTTTAAAAATTTTTTTTTTTAAAATTACAACCTTGGTTTTTTTAAAAAAAAAAATTTTAAAACCCCCCCCAAAAAAAAATTTTTTTTTTTTAAATTAAAAAAAAAAAAAAAAACCCCCCCTTCTTTTTTAAATTGGGTTTTTTAAAAAAGGGGGAAAAAAAATTTCCCCCCGGGGGGGAAAAAATTTTTTTCCCCCCCTTTAAAGGTTTTAAAAAAAATTTTTTTTCCCCCCAAAAAAAAAAAAAATTTTGCAAAAAAAAAAAAATTTAAAAAAAAATTTTTTTAAACGGGTTTTTAAAAAAAAACCCCAAAACCCCCAAAAAAAAAACCCCCCCAAAAAGGGGGGGGGCTTTTTTTTTTTTTAAAAAAAAAAAACCCCCCAAATTTTAAAAAAAAAAACCCCCCCCCAAAAACCCGGGGTTTTTTTCCCCCCAAAAAAAAATTTTTTTTAAAAAAAAGGGTTTTTAAAATTTTTTTTTTAAAAGGGTTTTTTCCCTTTTGGGGGACTGAAAAACCCTTTTTTTTCCCCCCCGGGGGCCCCAAAAAAAAAATTTTGGGGGGTTTTTTTTTTTGGGGGGGAAAATTTTTTTTAAAAAAAAAAAAATTTAAAAAAAAAATTTTTTTCCCAAAAAAAAAAAAAAGTTTTTTTTTAAAATTTTTTTTAATTTTTTAAAAAAAACCCCTTTTGGGGGGTTTTTTTTCCCCAAAAAAAAATTTTTTTTTTTTTTTTCCCCCCCCCTTTTTCCCTAAAAATTTTTTTTTTGGGGGGGGAAATTTTTTTAATGGGGGGGAAAAAAAAAGGGGGGGGTTTTTTTTTCCTTCCCCCCCCGGTTTTGGAAAAAACCAAAAAAAAAAAAAACCCCCAAACCCAAAAAAAAAAGGGGAAAAAAAGGCCCCCCCCCAAATTCCTTTTTTTTTTTCCCCCTTTTTTTCCCCGGGGAAATTTTAAAAAAAAAAATTTTTTTTTTTTTTTTTTGGGGAATTTTTTTTTTTTTTTTTTAAAAAAAAAAAATTTTTCAAAATTTAAGGGGTTTTTGGGGGGGGGGGGTTTTTTTTTCCCCCCAAAAAAAATTTTTTTCCAAAAAAAGGGAAATAAAATTCCCCCAAAAATTTTTTCCCCAAAAATTTTGGGGGGGAAAAAAAAAACCCAAAAAAAAAAAGGGGGCCTTTTTTGGGGCCACTGTAGAAAACAAGCTTCAGTTCTTATCCATGATGGGACTTGAAGGCACATAACAAAAACAACAAGTGGAATGGTTGGGGCTCCTATATTAATTTCAAGGGAAAGAAAAGGGGTTTTTTTTAAAAAAAATAGATCATGATGTATATAATGAATGCTTTCTTTTTCTCATGTGTTCTCCATCTGATATTCAGTTCAGCAGAACAGTTTTGGTAATCTACAGCCTTTTTAGTTTCTTAGGGGATCCCTAAAAAGGGAAAAAATGTCTGAATGTGGATGATAAAATTTTTAGTGCAGCTGGGCCAATTTGTTTTAACTTTCATAGATTTGTTTATTTGCCAACTTCTCCCCCCCCTTTGGTGCCCCCCAACCTCAGATGCTTTTTTTTTGGAGGAACCTTCCCTGCCCATGGTTCTGATCAGGCCATGCAGCTCTTCAAAAACCTGCTTCTGTTCTTCCTGCTTCACCAGGGTTTTGGGCCAGCTAAGGAGGGGATTGCAGCTCAATTTCTCAGTACCTTAAACCCTGCCCCCCAATGTCCCCCACATCCCCAAAGGGGAAGGAGATGGGTGAGAGAAAAAAAATAGAGCCACCATTTTAACCCACTTCCTTTCCCTCCCCTTTTCCCCTCCTTAATCCTTGGTTTAATTCCCTTCCGGGCCCCCATTCTCACAGACACAAACACACTTTGATATTTGTGTTTTTTCCTCTGTTGTGGGCCGCCTGTGCCCTATTTCAAGTGAATGTGGAAACCCAACTGTAATTGTTTTACAGGAACATAATTGCTGGCTAAGGGGCCCGGGCCGTTCAGAGCAGCTTTTCATTTGGGGGTTTTAGCCAGTTGCCCATGGAAAATGTAGTGACATATGATACAACAAACTACACAGCAAAGAATTTTTTTACTCATGTAAAGACCCAAACCCCTACTTTTCCTTCAAGCTTGTGCTGCCCAATAAATGTTACAAAAAGGGTACATTGACCCTAATGGAAAGGGCGGGGGCTAAGTCCGGGGCCCCATTTAGGCTCAATCAGAGTATACTGATGGAATCAATGGGGAAATTGGTAACTAGTTTTTAGGGGGTTTAGTTATTGGAAAAAAAGAAAATCGCCCACACACAAACACACACACACAGGAAGTGTTTAAAAGGGCCACTGCTTAAACCCTGAATTGTCTAATCCACCTTTTAAGTTCAGGTTTCAGTAGTGAATTCGTTTTTTTAACTGTGCCCTTTTAAGAAATACTAATTGTTATCTCTTTTTAAATTTTCCCCCCATTTATCTTATTTGGATGATCTTGTGCCCTGATCTTAGGAGAGGGAAATGACAATGTACTTTCTCCACATACGAAGCACCCCAAAATGTGAAATATGATAACATGAAGGATGAATAAAAGTGTGATTCTTGCTTTTGGCCGGGGATTTGCAAGCAATGAGGAACTTTTTTTTAAATGGGGGGTGGAAAAAACCATGTACCACTTTTACACATCCATTTTTGATAAAATTCAGAGAAAAACACAGGCAGAATTTAACCATTTCTTAATGTTCAGCTCCAAGAAGCAGTTGGAAACTTTTTAAACAATTTAAAGGGATGCTTTCAGATTTGTAACCAAACCTAAAAAGGATGGGGCCCAGCCCTTTTTTTTCTTTTTTTTAAATTTTTTTTCTCTCCTTTATCCCCGCCTGCTTTTCCAGCAGAAGACCTGGTCACTTGAAGCTCTGAAGTTTTTGCTTGCAGAGGGCTTAGTTTTGGGACTGCAGATGCTTATACCTGAAGTAAAAGTAAAATATTGTAGGAGGGATTTCTTTTTTGTTCCGGGGAAAGACCCACAGCTGTAAAGAAATAAATTCGGGATTAAAAAATAGTTTCAAGAAACAATGACAAGTGTATTCTAATTTTGTCTTAAGAGAAAACATGAAAAAGGATGATAAACTTGGATTTTAAAAAAAGGCATAGCCCTGCATGTACTCCTAAAACCATTTAGGCTTTTGGGGTTTAAGAAAAAACATAGTGGGGGAAGTCTGAAAATGAAGGCAATGGACCTTTTTCAAATTTATGTTATTGTAAAATTTACTTGTTTAGTTTGTTTAAAAAAACAAGCACAGATGCTTAATTTTCTTTTTGCAGAGTTTGCACTGGAAAACAATTTACCCTTTGGGTTTATTTATTGGTAATATTTTAAACTTGTTGATTAAACTTTTCCAGAGCACAGTTTGGTTATAAAAATGTGTTTTTCTATGTAGACTATCTATATGTGGGAAAAAAAATTAATACAAAAAGAACTTTTCCCGTTCATACCTTGGATGGTTTTTAAAACTAGCTATAAGGTAATACAAATTTTTAACGGAAATAAGACTGAAATAAAATAATTGATTTCATGTTGAAGTTTTAAGGCAACATGTAGTTATAAGAACTAACTAAATTCATCACTTTGTTTCTCTCTTTACCCCTTGGCCCGTAGATATAGTTATAAGTGTGGAATGTCAAAAAATCTATAATCAAGTGTTTCTTCTATTGTTACAAAAAAAAGTGGGGCCCCAAAACAGTCTGGATGTGTTACGATTTCAGGGAAAGATGATGATGGTTGATTAAAAACCATTGTTGAGCTATAACCACACTTTTTCCCAAACTTCAAGAAAATTATAATACTGTTGGTTTTTTCCCTTTTTGGAAAGAAGAGAGCAAAGGTGAAAAACAGAATATAAAAATATGTAAAAAGGAAAAATGGGGGGAAAAGTAGATATTGTAGCAAAGTGTAAGTTATGTGCAGATAAAGATTGATTAGAAGGAGAGAAAAGGGGATCTGGCTACAAGTGCTCCCAGGTTTCCAGCCAACCATGCCTCTTTCCACAATGCCTGTCCATTCCCTTTCCAGTTTTAGTTCCTTTTTTAAAAGTTTTTTATCAACTAGAGTGTGCAGTCATCACTGTCTTGTGTTTTGGTATTCTCTCTTATGAAGAGATTTTTGATAGCTCTACAAACCTTAAATTTTCCCCCTATTTTTTTCCCCATAACGTATTTGTAAATGTGTGTTAATGAAATTGTTTTTTGGGGGCATAAAAAATTTTTATTTTGGGGAAATGAATTTGCCGTTTTTTAAATGACACTGGCCCTCCTATGTTGCTGGACTATAAATTTGTACATAAATTGCTCCTGAGTAGAAAATAATAAAACCCAAATTTTAAAAAATGTTATGAGTTAATGTTTTAATATTATTTTTAGGTTAATATTACCAAAGGAAGGGAATATATTAAATATGAGAGATGTATATATAAATATATACATCTCTCAGTTTTGTAAATGGCGAAGTTTACAAATTTAAATTTAAACATGCCCTATAATAATTGATTCTTGTTTACATTTATTTTTAGTTGTGCTAAATATGTTTGGGCCCTCAGCCCAAAGTCACCAACCCTGTCTGATTTTAAAAAACAAAGGGGGCCCATTTCCTGGTTAGTTCCTGGATGGGAGACAATGAATATCAAGTGCTGTAGGCTATATTTCAAATTTAAGAACGGCAAAACCACCTCTGAGTATTTCTTGCCCCAAGAAAACTCTATGAAATTTTTTACATTGCCATAATTTAAAAGGCAATTTGAAGGCACACAGATGGGCAGAAAAAATCCCTTTAACTTACTTTTTTATAAAAAGACACATGTTTTTTTTCCATCAGGACAACTCGGGCCCTCTGCTGTTCAAAAAATTCCCTTTTGATTTCCAGTACATTTTTATTAATTTAAGTTTTTAAAAGGGAAATTAAACCCTTTTAAATTCCACAAAAATTTTAGTTTTTGTAGAATTGTGAGTTATAAAGTTTTGGTTTTTCTTTAACATTTTATTCTTTTGTTTTTTTAAAAGAACTAGAAAAAGCAGGCCAAAAACCTCAGAATAAAGGGACGGGTTTGTAAAGAACCACTCTCTCAGTTTGGAGCACAACCAAAACCCCCATTAAACAACAAACTCATCGCATGTTCCTCTTAAGGATGAAACTCATGCATTTTGTTAAAATCTGACAACTATATCATGACTAGGGTGTGTGATGTCATTCAGTAGTTTCAGTACTTCAGTAACCTACAGTAGGATGTGTGTGCACTAATTTCAGTAAGATTAAAAATGGGATTAAAAATTTTCCAAAAATGGTTCTACATTTAGGTGTGTTTGATGTTCACTTTAATTAATCTCATGTTCCACGGTGGAATTTCAATTTATTTCCCTTCCATCCAGTATGGACCCTCTAATTGCCCCCAAAATAGCTCTGAAAGGGTTTTTTTCTTCCCCCAAAACCAATTTTGGGAAGGGGGGCTACAATGTGGAATAAGTATTGCAGTCCTCCCATTTAACTGAAATCCTTTTGTTCTTTCCAAATGCCCATGATTTTATTCAGCCCTTTTGGTGCAAAAGAAAATTTTAATTTTTTTTAAATGGTGTTCCTACAAACCCTTTTAATTTTTGATGTTCAAATTTTAAATAAGACAAATTCCCACTAATTAAATGCTTTGGGGGTACACAATTTAAACCTTTTTTTTATTGTATTGTTTTGGGAGAAACCCAATCCCCAAGTGCTGTAACACAAGAAAATCCTGTGTGTAACACTTAGTACATTTAGTATTTTTTTACCCAGATCAACTAGCTTTACTTTACTTTTTGGGAACTGATCTAGATATGTGTGTCCTACAGTTTGATCTGTTCTAGATGCATCTTTGAAAAATGTAGCAGGGAACCCTAGAATGCCTTCTGCTTATTAACACATACTATTTTTATAATTTAAAAAAGAAAATTTGGGGGTTACCAAGAGAGGGGTATTAAACCCCACCACGATATTTAAGTTTTGCAGAAGTTTTCTCTTACATATAGGTGATGTTATGGTAAACCCAAACCCATTTAAAAAAAGTAGTGTATTGAATTCAAAAAATGTCTTTTGGGAACTGTGGAATTAATAAATAAATAAATGTATTTAGTTCCTTGAATGAGGGTTTCTGGCAAAACCCTACCAGTTAGTATTTAGGGGGTTTGCCTTAAGAATTGTAGTGCTATTTTAAAAAAAGAATAGAAAAGAAATATGAAATCCAAGGTTTTCATGCCCCTTTAAAGGACGGGGATTTAAGAAAACTTAAAAGGTACCTAAAGATCTTTCATAGGTTTGTGGGGAAAAAATAAGATGGCACTGGATGCAAAATTTTGTAACTCATTCATTTTTTCCCCTTTTTAAAGATTTTAAATTTTTTTTTAAAGAGGTGGGAAAACCCCAAAAGTTTAATAAACAATTTTAAAAATTTCCCAAACAGAATTTCTAAATCCTGACTTGTAAAAAAAAAAATTAAAAAAATCCCCTTTTAAAAAAAAAAAGTTGAAAAATTATTTTTTAATTCCTTTCAGTGAAAATTAAAAATTTTGATTGAAATAAAATGTGGGTGTTTTGGGGTTGAAGAAAAAGAAAAAGGGAAAAAGAAAAAGGGGGCCTGTGAAGGGGGTTTTAGACTTTTCTTTTCAATTTTTGGGACATGCAAAAGAAAAAACCAGAATTTTAAAAGGGGTTAAAAAAAATTTTTTAAGAAGTTTACAACACAACAAAAAGTAAGAACAAAAAAAAAAAGGGAAAAACTTTTCAGAAAACCTTTTTTAAAATTTTTAAAAAAGGAAAAAAATAATTAAACCAAGGATTTTTCCCGTTTGTAATTGGAACACACTTAAAAACAAATTGTGCGGCCCCAAACGGGGTTTAAAGCCCTGTTTTAATGGTTTAGTTTTTGGTACAAAAAAGGAAAAGGGTTTAAATTCTGAGTGGGGGGTTTTTAGAAACCCCAAACACCCAAAATTTGGGGGGCAGGGTTGAAACCCCTTTGGGGAATAAATTTTTTTTGCCAAAAAACCCTTTAAGTTAACCAAAATTCGAGCGCTTGGGAATTAAAACCAAAAATGACTTGTTATCCAACCAAGGGTTCTATTCCTTAATTTAACTGTTTTAATAAAATTTTTCCTCTTTTCCAAACCATTAGAACCGGTTCCCTTTTTAAAACCCAATTAATTTTGAAACAAAATTTTTCAAATTAAACCATTTTTGGGGGAGGTTTGGGGCCCAAAACCCCGGCCAAAATAAAAAAAAATTTTTTTTTTAATAAACTTCAGAAGCCCCAGAAAAGCCTTTCCCAAAACCAGGTAGTCTTTTTACAAAAGCCCCCTTTTTAAAAAAACCGTAGTTTTCTTCAGGGGAATAAAAGCCCTTGTAAAAATTTCCTTTTTCAATTCCCCAACAGTTAGTAAATTTTTCAGTTGGTTTAAGTATTTTCCTTTCCTTTTTTTCCATAATTTTTTTTTTGGGAATGGATAAAAATAAGGGTTATTTTTGGGTTACCTCTAAAACTTTAAAACCCCCTTTTTTAGGAAAAAAAATGAAAATTCCAAACCCAAACTACAACCTTATTTTAAATATCAACATTCCAAATATCAATTCCATGGAAGAAATGTATGAATAAACCAACTAACTTGTATCCCCTGTGAATTGAAAAAGTTTTATACAGTCTTATTATCCACTAGAAGAAGACTACGCTTTTTATTAAATCTGGACAATTTTGTAAGCAGATCATATGCCTGTTTTGAAATGGCTTTTCGGGGGACTTCTAAAGATTATTACAAAAACATTCTATCTGTCAGGGATATGCATTTTCCCAAACATAGCAAAAATGTTAGTAGTATATAGTCTTCAAATGCATGCTCTTCAAAAGAACGTTGTTCATATATGGTTTAGGAATAGTTAGATATTTTATTCAAACAGCTTAATTAAGAATAGACCATTGGTTGTATAACACGTACATTTTTGTTTAAGTGCCTTCAAGCTGACTCTGACTTATGGTGATATTATCTTAGGGTTTTCTTGGAAGATTTATTCAGAGGAAGTTTGCTATCGCCTGCCTCTACTGCTGATAGTGGGCTTCTACAGTGACTGCAGATTTAAACCTTGGTCTCCTGGATCTTTGAAAACACTCAAACCACTACACCAGGGCTTTCCCAGGTCCCCAAAATTAGTGTCTAAGTGTGTCACTTACAATCTTGGAAATGTATGTTATTATTTATAAATCACATTTTTTTAAAAAAATATATGAAAGGTTTTCAGGGAATATGTTATGTCCCTATATATTTTGTTACTACTATTTATGTATGTGTCTTTCTATAAAGGGTTAGTTTAACCACTGGTTTGTAAAAAACTGAAATTACTGTGTTGCAAAAGGGTGCATGTCCAAAAAGTGTGTCACCAACATAAAAAAGTCTGGAAAACTCTGCACTACACCATGCTGGTGCTTTCTCTCTCTCACTCTCTCTCTCTCTCTCCCCCACACACACAAACACACACACAAAATTCTCTCAATCAAAATTTCTTAATACACTGAAAGGAATACAAGTATTTGCTCAACTAAATATATTGTACAAGTGATCTTTAACCTACCTTTTCTCTTAATAGGCAACGATCATGGATTGTAAAAAGGTACCCTGTAATGAATTTTAATTAGTTGATCTAAATCTTTTGCTTCTTCTACCTGATGTTGAAATTCCAAACCAGTGCTGTGAAGAATTTTTAAAAAAAGGAGACAACATAAAATGAGTTACAAAACTTTGCATCCAGTGCCATCTTATCTTTTCCACAAACCTATGAAAGATTTTTAAAGGTCCCTTTTTAAAATTTTCTTAATTTCCAGTCCTTAAGGTGCATGAAAACCTTGGATTTTGATATTTCTTTTCTATTTTTTTTTTTAAAAATAGCACTACAATTCTTAAGGCAACTAATAAATACTAACTGGTAGCTAGCCAGAGCCCTCATTCAAGGAACTAAATACATTTATTTATTTATTAATTCCACAGATTAAACCAGACAGACATTTTTAGAATTCAATACACTACTTTTTTCAAATGATGGTATCACCATAACATCACCTATATGTAAGAGAAAACTTCGGGCAAAACTTAAATATCGTGGTAGTAAGTACCACTCTTTTTGGAAGCCTCCAAATCTTGTCTTATTAAATTATAAAAATAGTATGTGTTAATAAGCAGAAGGCATTCTCAGTTCCCTGCTACATTTCAAAAATGCATTTTAACAATTAAAAATTTTAGGACACACATATCTAGATCAGTTTAAAATGTAAAGTAAAGCTAGTTGATCTAGCTAATAAATATAAAAGATAAGTGTTACACACAGGACTTCTTGTGTTACAGCACTTGGGGATTGGGGTTTTTTGCCAACAATACAATAAAACATAAAGGATTAATTGTGTACTCCCAAAGCATTTTAATTTAGTAGAACTGTCTTATTTAAAATTTGAACAGTCATAAAATGGGAAAACAGATATTGTAGGAACACCAGTTAAAAAATTAAAGATTTTCTTTTGCACCAAGAAGGGCTGAATAAAATCATGGGAATTTTTGCTGGCAGAACAGAGGATTTCAGTTGAATAGGGGGGGACTGCAATACTTATTCCCAGTTGCAGCCCCCCTTCCAAAATTGGCTTTGGGAAGCTAAAAAAAAACCCCCAGAGCTATTTTAGGGGCAATTCAGGGGCTGCATACTGGATGGAAGGGAAAAGAAGTTCTGGGAAAATTTCCCCCAGTGGAACATGAGATTAATCCTAAAGTGAACATCAAACACACCTGCACAATGTCAGAAGCCATTTTGGATTGTTAGTGAAAGTAATCCCATTCTTAATCTTACTGAAATTAGTGCACACACATCCTACTGTAGGTTACTGAAAACTGAAACTACTGAATGACATCACACACCCTAGTCATGATATAGTTGTGCAGACTGTTAACAAAATGCATGAGTTTCATCCTTAAGAGGAACATGCGATGAGTTTGTTGTTTAATGGGATCTGGTTGTGCTCCAAACTGAAGAGTGGTTTTTGGAAAAAGTACAGTTCCTCCTTCATTCTGAGGTTTTTCGCCTGCTTTTACTAGTTCTTAAGAAACAAAAGAATAAAATGTTAAAGAGAAGACCAAGACTGTATAACTCACAATTCTCACAATACTAATATTGTGTGGACATAAAGGTTCAATTTCCCTTAAATACTTAAATTAATAAAAATGTACTGAACTCAAGGAACTGTTTGAACAGCAGAGGGCAGAGTTGTCCTAAAGGAAAAAAGACATGTGTCTTTTTATAAAGTAAGTTAAAGGGATTTTTGTCTGCCTATCTGTGTGCCTTCAAGTTGCCTATCAACTTATGGCAATGTCATAAATTTCATAGAGTTTTCTTGGGGCAAGAAATACTCAGAGGTGGTTTTGCCAGTTACTTCGTCTAAATATAGCCTACAGCACTTGATATTCATTGTCTCCCATCCCGGAACTAACCAGGACTACCCTGCTTTAATTTTTCCCCAAAATTTAGACAGGATCTGGTGACTTTAGGGCTGAGGCCTAAACATATTTAGCACAACTAAAAAAAAGTAAACAAGAATCAATTATTATAGGGCATGTTTATTAATTAGTAGACTATACGCCATTTACAAAACTGAGAGATGTATATATTGTATATATACATCTCTCAGTATATACAATATACTGCATTACCTCCTGGGGAATATTAACCTCATAATAATATTAAAACATTAAGCTCATAAGCATTTTTTAAATTGGATTTTATTTTTTTTCTACTCAGGAGAATGTTACTGTACAAAGTTTATAGTCCAGCAACATCAGGAGGGCCAGTGTCATTTAATAACGGCAAATTCATTTCCCAAGACTGGATTCTTTTTGCCCAAACAACAATTACATTAACACACATTTACAAATACGTTATCAGAAAATAAAGGGGGAAAATTTAAGGTTTGTAGAGCTATCAAAAATCTCTTCATAAGAGAGAATACCAAAACACAAGACAGTGATGACTGCACACTCTCAGTTGATACAAAATCTTGAATAAAGGAGGCTGAAAACTGGGAAAAGGAATGGGCAGGCATACTGTGGAAGAGGCATGGTTGGCTAGAACCATGAATAGGAGCACTTGTAGCCAGATCCACATCTCTCTCCTTCTAATCAATCTTTATCTGCACATAACTTACACTTTGCTAAAAATATCTACTTTTCCCCACATCCTTTCCTTTCACATATTTTTATATTCTGTTTTTTTCACCTTTGCTCTCTTTCCTTCCAAGGAAGAAACCAACAGTATTATAATTTTCTTGAAGCTGGAAACAGTGTGGTTATAGCTCAACAATGGTTTTTAATTTAACCATGCATCATCTTACCATGAAATCGTAACACATCCAGACTGTATTTGGCCCACTTTATTTGTAACAATAGAAGAAACACTTGATTATAGATTTTTTGACATTCCACACTTATAACTATATCTACAGGCCAAGGGACCTAAAGAGAGAAACAAAGTGATGAATTTAGTTAGTTACTTATAACTACATGTTGCCTTAAAACTTCAACATGAAATCATGATTTTATTTCAGTCTTATTTCCGTTCAATTTGTATTACCTTATAGCTCAGTATTAAACCATCCAAGGTATGAACAGGAAGCTTCTTCTTTGCTATATCAATATTTTCCCACAGTATAGATAGTCTACATAGAAAAACACATGTTAGTGACCAAACTGTGCTCTGGAAAAGCTAATCAACAAGTTTAAAATATTACCAATAGAATCAACCAAGCTACAATTGCTTCCAGTGCAAACTCTGCAATAAGATA
Source organism: Ctenosaura bakeri (assembly GCA_948474755.1). NCBI lineage: Eukaryota > Metazoa > Chordata > Lepidosauria > Squamata > Iguanidae > Ctenosaura > Ctenosaura bakeri. The sequence goes on along the minus strand of CAOLHI010005033.1, from coordinate 20,124 downwards.
TTAAGCATCTGTGCTTGCTTTCTAAACAAAGTTGCTCAAACTAAGTCAAATATGACAATAACATGATAATTAAGTCCATTGCCTTCATCTTTCAGAGCTTCCTCACTATGTTTTGCTTAGAACCAACAGCCTAAATGGTTTTAGGAGTACATGCAGGGCTATGCCTTTTTTAAAGTCCAAGTTTATCATACCTTTACATGTTTACTCTTAAGACAAGTTAGAATACACTTGTCATTGTTTCTTGAAACTACTTTTCTAATCCAGAATTTCATTCTCTTATACAGCTGTGGGTACTCCCTGGAACAAAGAAGAAATCCCTCCTACAATATTTTACTGTACTTCAGGTATAAGCATCTGCAGTCCCAAAACTAAGCCCTCTGCAAGCAATCACTTCAGAGCTTCAAGTGACCAGGTCTTCTGCTGGAAAAGCAGGCAGGATAAAGGAGAGACAGAAATGGGAGACAGAAAGAAAGAAAAGGCTAGGCCCATCCATTTTAGGATCTGGTCCTACAAATCTGAAAGCATACCTTAAACTGTCCTCTGGATAACGTTGTCCAACTGCTTCTTGGAGCTGAACATTAAGAAATGGTTCATTCTGCCATGTGTCTTTCTCTCGTATTTTATCAAAAATGGATGTGTAGAAGTCGTACATAGTATCTCCAGCCTCCAGTAAGAAAAAGTTCCTCATTGCTTGCAAGTACTCTACCAGCCTAAGCAAGAATCACACTTTTATTCATCCTTCATGTTATCATATTTCACACTTTGGTGCTTCAGTATGTGGAGAAAGTACATTGTCATTTCCCTCTCCTAAGATCAGGGCACAAGATCATCCAAATAAGATAAATGGTGGGAAATTAAAGAGATAACAATTAGTATTTCTTCACACAGGGCACAGTTAAAATACTGAATTCACTACTGAAACCTGAACTTAAAAGGTGGATTAGACAATTCATGGCTAGCAGTGGCTCCTAACTATGACACGTACGTGTGTGTGTGTGTGTGTGTGTGTGTGTCAGGGGATTAAATCTAATTATCAGTTCCAATCAACTGAACTTCCCTACGGACTGACTTACCAAGTTCCCATTGATTCCATCAGTATACTCTGATTGAGCCTAACTGAGCCTGGACTTAGCCCACGCCCTTTCCAGTACTAGGGTCAATGTACCTTTATGTAACATTTATTGGGCAGCACAAGCTTGAAGGAAAAGTAGGGTCTGGCTCTTACATGAGTAAGAAAATATTCTTCGCTGTGTAGTTTGTTGTCATCATATGTCACTACATTTTCCATGGGCAACTGGCTAATCACCACAGGAATGAAAAGCTGCTCTGATAGCGCCTCTGGCCTGACTTAGCACAGCAATTATGTTCCTGTAAAACAATTACAGTTGGTTCTCCACATTCACTTGAAATAGGGCACAGGGCGCCCACAACAGAGGAAAAAACACAAATATCAAAGTGTGTTTGTGTCTGTGAGAATGGGGCCAGGAGGGAGCTTGGAAGCCAAGGATCCATATCAGGTCAGGGAAAGGAGAGGGAAAGGAAGTGGGTTAACATGGTGGCTCTATTCTTTCTCTCTCACCCATCTCCTTCCTTGGGTATGTGGGGGACATTGGGACAGGGTTTAAGGTACTGAGAAATTGAGCTGCAATCCATCCTTAGCTGGCCAGAAACCAGCTGGTGAAGCAGGAAGAACAGAAGCAGGTTTCTGAAGAGCTGCATGGCCTGATCAGAACCATCGACAGGGAAGGTTCCTCCAGAAAAGAAGCATCTGAGGTGTGGGGCGCACGGCAGGGACTGGAGAAGTTGGCAAATAATCAAATCTATGAAAGTTAAACATGCAGACGTTCAGGCCCAGCTGCACTAAAAATTCTTATGCATCCACATTCAGACATTTTCCCTTCTAGTTTGTCATCCAGCATAAGAATCTGGAAACGGCTGTAGATTACCAAAACTGTTCTGCTGAACTAGAATATCAGATGGAGAACACATGAGAAATGAAAGCATTCATTATATACATGCATGATCTATTTTTTTTAAAAAAAACCCCTTTGCTTTCATTGAAGTTAATATGCAGGAGCCCCAACCATTCCACTTGTTGTTTTTGTTATGTGCCTTCAAGTCCCATCATGGATAAGAACTGAAGCTTGTTATCTACAGTCAGCCCACAATGTTTGCGAACTCAGCAAATAAATACATTCAGGAATGCAAAGTGAAAAGTGCAAAAATATTTTAAAAATTAAAATTTCCTGACTTCCAGGGCAGAAGAGGTTCCAGAGCAGCACAGGAGGTGTAGGCAAGGCCCAGGTGCCAGGCAAGACTCTGGTGGTCTGCAAAGTGGGCATCTTGTGTGCTCCCCAGAAGTAAGGCATCAAGAAGAGAGTCTGTCACTCTCTTACCTCAAACAATCACCAGGTGAGGATGAACTTAGGCAGGTACATGTCAGTGGGGCTGGTCCCAATCTTGATTGCTTGTTTGCAAACGAGCAACCAGGGTTGGGGCCACCACTACTGCAAACCATCACAAGACAAAAAGAACTTTCTCCAGGAGCTGCTGGTCACCCTGGGATTTTTGAGGGTATTGTTTCCAATCCTGGTCACTTGTTCACAAGTGAATAACCAGTATTGGGATCTTCACCACTGTCAACAATCACAGGGTGATGAGGAACTTTGTCCAGGAGCTGCTAGCCACCCTCCAGCTTTGCCAGGGACATTGTTGCTGCTCTGCATCATTTTTTCACAGGGACTTGAAAACACACAACTTTTAGTATTCGCAAGGGAACCTGGAATAATTCCTCACAAATATAGCAGGCCCACTATATTTCATTCTTCCAAAACATTATAATGACAAGAATCGGCCAGGTCATGAGGATGCTTTTTCCACCTCTTTGAAGAGAAAACAAAGAGGACCATGTCCTATGCTGAGTGAGTACATATCCTTCATTGTCTACTGAAATCCAAACCAAACCCTCTCGAATGGCCATGTGACTGGTAAGCACTGGGAGTGCATCATTGTGTCAATGTATTTCAACCTTTACCTGTAATCTTTCTTCAATGTTTGCATTAGATTTCCACAACACTGTAGATATTGTTTGTCTATATGCGGATAAAGACAAGACCTCAATGTCAGTTCAAATGTTTGGCATGTAACTGATTCAGATGATCTATCCACACAAACATCATCAGCTGCAAGTATCTCATGGGAGTTACTTTGTTCCAAATATAGCCTAAAAATTATAAAAACAATATTTAAGTTTTTCATACAAATTCACCCCTAAAATGTGCTCTGCTCAATTATACTTACAGAGGGGAAAAAAAAAAAAAAGAACCACTAAAGACGTTCCCTGGATAGGAACTTTTGGGAGATAAGTTTCTACAGAATGTCTGTCTCTGTGGCTAGATTCTATTTGAAATGTTAAGGAGAAAGAATGGAATGTACTTCCTGAGGATCTTCTCAACATCTATAGGGCAAGTCTATAAAGAAAAACATGCTAGCACCCAGATGTCTATGGCAACGCCAGTACCCAGTTGAGCCTAGAAGTTTCAATGCATAATGAACATGCCACCTGGGCCTTCCTAACCATTTTCATAGCTATCTGGGAAAAATCTGCAGATGCCAAACTATCTTGCGTAATTTTCTCAGAAGCACTCTCCCCCCACTTCCTAATTCAAGTAAGCATATTGAAAGCTGACCTTATTTACACAATGTGCAAAAGAATCAATCCAGATTACAGCTTGGATAAGCACAGAAAAAATAGTATTTTGTTTTGAGTGGTTGATGAGCTGTAATCTTAGACCTTATTCAAGACAAAACCTATAATTAAAGCTAGACTTCACGATGCTTGGCAGCAGGCTTGACAAAAAGATTATTCTTTATAACTTGTGACTATTCCACATTCCTCCAAAAAAACAGAGATCCTCACCAACTGAAAAACAGACAAGCGAAGCAACCCATATGCCTTCGCAAAGAAATACTAAAATAAAAAAATCAAGTAATTATGTTACTCTTTTTGTTCTTCATCAGTTTCTGAAGCTTTCTCAGAATATTCTGTCACTGAGGCTAGGATGAAGAACCTCTAGATATCAATTATCTGTATCTTATTTTATATGAATTCTTCTGTTCAGCTTGTCAGTTTTTGCATATTCTGTTCTGACAGTGCCCAAAACAGGCAGTGACTAGAGCAATAAAAATGAATAGCATGACTTCTGAATACTAGACTGTGAAATACTGCCTCAAAGTACTTAACAGTTTCAAGTACCTAAAGTACAATTCTAAATTATGTATCGCTTTCCGAACAAAAGTTTTTCTCCAGCATGTGTCTGGAAAAATCAGACTCTAGATTTTTATACATTAGATTGAAACTATTATTTTGAGTTTCTTCTATTACCTTGCAAAATTAATAGCCAGAAAAGGATCATGGACATCATCCAACTCCAAATGTCTTTCCGCAATAGACTGCATCTTTATTAGGCTCTGCTTAGTAACCTGCTGCTCTGTAATAATATCCTGAACAGGTTCTTCCCCATGCCGGAGACGCGACTGAACAGACTCCAGAAATAATGTGTATAGACTCTTCCTTTCTGTATCTGAATTGAATATTGAAATACAAGTTATTTGCCCTTCAAAAGCTTCCAGTATAGATAGAGCTAACAACATCAACAAAAGAAAACTTAAGCCGTTCTTTTTTATATTTCAGTCAAACAAAAATGAAGTGACCAAAGTAGTATGTCGCTCTGACTATAAAAGCTGGTAGTCTTTAGCCCCTGAACTGCAAGAGTTTAGGCTATCTGCCCTAAGTTCATAAAAAGCAAGCAATGTCACAGGTTAATACGTTATGGCTTTAGATAATTTGTAAACTGGAGCTCATAGAGTTTTAAAAAAATTGTAAGCTGTTCTAGGAGATTGTTTTCACAAAAGGGCAGAATATAAATGCTCCAATTAAATAAGCAAACAAGCTGACAGTGTTATGATGTATTTAAGATTTTATTCATTTAGTGTTCAGAAAGTGTCACCACAGACAATGCACTCCCAATCACATAGATAAGCTTAAGATGTAGGAGTGGGCTGTAGGTTATTCATTTTGTTAGCATATTATATTATATGTATAGAAAAATGTATCGAAATACATGCTATTTGTAAGTTGTTCGCCGCCTTGATTGATACGGAGAGGCAGGAAACAAATAAATAAAAAATAAAAAAAATATTACTCTTCCAAAAAAAATGCCTCCAGCTGCTCCTTACCTCTGAAGCACTATTGCAATCAGAAATACTATTTTACAGAGGCCTCAGAAGACTGCTTTATAATAAATGAGCAAAAGCTCAAGCGGGAAAAATTTGAACTGTTATTTTGTACCTGAAACAAGAGATAAACTTTCCAAGTACATGCAAGCAATCTAATACTAAAATAGCAAGGAGAGTGGCCTGCCACGAGAAGTCAGGGCTTGAAATATTAATGTTTACATAGCAAAAGAGCAATTTGTACAACAGCCATTTTTCACCTCTGGATGCAGCCTGCTGTGGAGAGCCATCAGTGCACTGCAAGTTCTTCAACAACTGCATAGACTTCCCAGCCATAATGATCTGTTTTAACACAGGTTTCAAAAAAGAGACCATGGTATGCTGCCTGCTTGAGGGTGCCTGGTCACTCCCAGAACTGGCACTAGCATTATCACTCATTTTCTCTTCATTCTCTGTTTTTTCTGATACACTATACAAAGTGTAAGTTGCATACCAAAAATCCCTATGGTTAACAGGAACATTTTTGTTTCTGCAAAGACAGACAAGTGATTGTTCTTGTTATGAAATTATAAATAGTTCACTAGCAACAAACTTTACATGAGGTTGAATATTGCAGAATGTCAAATCAGAAAAGGAAAGTAGCCCAATAAAGACTATCTGACATGTCTGGGGATTCTGTTACATTTGGCTTCCACTGTAAATAAACCATTTCAATGAACAGTGGTACTATAGCTAACTGAAATCTCACTAGAGTCAACAGCCAGAACGGATGAGGTTCTTAAATATCTCCGTAGACCTTTTCAATACAAACAAGTTTAGTGAAACAATATTGCATAATAAATAATAATGTCCATGAAATTAGAAAAGTCTTAACCTTTAGTAGAAACTAGAGAAGGATTAACCTTTATTTACAAAAAACTTTAAGCCCTGAATAAAATACTGTGCAAGCATAAACAACCAGAAACCTATGCTGAAGTATTTCTTTAGCTAACATTTTCACACAAAATTAAGCATTGTTTAATTGCGAGGTCCATATCATAGCCCACCTATTCCACTGCACATTTAAATAGGATTTTTCATTAAAGCTTCATCCCAAATGTAATTTGTTAGTAATTTTACTAAATTATAACTGCCCAAATAATTCAGTTTTGAGCAGCCAGTAGTTGCTTGCTCACAGATCAGCTACTCCTTTTGACTGCAGTGACATAAATATGTGCTAGACACAAAACACATGCAGGATTATTTGTGGGGTCATAGCTCTTGTCATCTAGTCACAATTACTGTCGTCTATTCTCTGTCCCAAGGACCATCAATGTATCTGAGAGAGATGTTCATTTACCCCTACCTCTGAATTATAAATTCTTTGGCAGGATCAAATAAGTTTCCATGAACAATCCACTCATCCACTGTCTGCAAATATGGCCTTACTGTTTCAACCCACAAAGAAAACAACAGAGAGACCTGAAATGAAATTTTAAAGAAAATTACTGGGAAGTTGATAAATATTAGATGAGTTCACTGGTCCACAAACTATTTTAAAAGCATAGCTGGGATAAAAAGAAATCCACACATACATACAAACATTTCTGCAATAAGCATGGGGAAGCAAGATTACTCCTTCTAGCTCCAACCCTCTATAGATCTAGAAGATCTACAACCTCCAGAAAGGCTTTTCAAAGAACACAAACAGGAAGCTACTATTAGACTGGAGAAGAAGGTACTCTACCAAACACAGGTAGAACACAATGAATGGGGCTTTATATCCCAGATTGTATCTAGAAATAACATATAAACCCATGTCTTCTATCAAGCTGCAGGTAGTTGCATACCATGGAATCTTCACTGTTTTTAAACTATTTGATTTGCTGTAATAGATATCCACCCCCAAGCAGCTGTACAAGGTTTATAGTTTTGTGGTGTCAACAGTTAGAGAAAAAGAGACACTGCAATGGCCATTTCTGAACCAAAGGATTCACAAAATCTGATCTTCATCTGACAGAAGTGATAGCTTATTTTTCCTAAATGAATCATAATGATTTAAGTTTCTACATACCGTTTGCTCGGAAGCTTCTCCAACATTGTCGTAATCCAGTATGGCTTTATAAAGCGTATTAAGTAAGTGAGAAGCTCTTACAACATTACGAGTGTCAGGTGGTACTTCTGCAACTCCAGTGCTAAAAATTTTGTGCAGTACCTTTAGCTGTGCTAGCCGAGGTGCCAATTTCTCTAAAACTATAGAAAGAGTGATGGTAGTGTCTGCAAAAGATAGGGATTCGTATAATGGCAAGTATGATTATGACACACAAGTTGTACTTTTCATTACAGAATAAAACTTTTAAAAAAATTCTATATGCTAAATATTTTACCTGTGTTGATAATGCACCTCTCAATTTCAGTAAGTTCCTCTTTGAAGCTGATGAAATATTTATAGAGAGCTAGCATAAATGCCTGATAGGTTCTAAATGGGGCTTCCACAGACTTCTTGGGCGTGGACATGGTTCCATGTATTCCACTTTCTGAGCCGTAACCCATCACTTCATCAATAAACTTTTGCAGCCTAAATACAACTTGCCCATATGCAGCTATCCGTTCCAGCACTGATCTTAATGAGTTCTACAAAACAAAGCAGGATGCCTATGTATAGCAAAAGTTAACTCCTTTAACAAATGAAAAGCTTCATATGGCTTTCACTGCAACTTTTTGAAGCAGAAACAGCCAAACAGATAAAATTCAAGCGATATTAGCTACCACTGTTTGCGTACAAACTTTTTGCCACATACCAGAAGCAAGGTTTCTGTAAACTTGATTATTGTTCAGATCTGGGTTGCTCATTTAACTTACATGTGTCAAGTGGGTTACCATGATGTCATTTCTCACAGTAATCTTTCCCTCATTCAGCTGAAATATAAACAGCTTTTTTACACCTGAAAGAAGCCTGTGAAAATAAAAACAATCAGACACAACAGATATAAAGCACAGGTCTTTACTACCCTTTTTTTAAACAAATTATACATACTTATAATGCATGGTATACTCCCAGGAATCCCAGACAAGCATTAGGCTACTATGTATTGGTATAACAGTACTGTTTGTAAACACAGTTGTAGTGGAGATATTGTGGTAATTTTGGTTGTTACTATTTCAAAAACTGGACTTAACTTTATACAAGTGGTTTGCAGACTATTCTAAGAAGGTGCTTGTTTTCAACTGTTATTATGAGGAGCTATTTCATACATATTCACATTCCTAAGTATAATTTCAAGAGCAATGCAAGCCTCTTTTTTCAAGATATTGCATTAAAAGCATACCAAGTGCCAATAACAGATTTGTTGGAGATGCAAACACTTAAACAAGGAACATCATAGCTATTTTTCTGAATCTAATATCCATAAAGATTTACAAAATGTTAAGATTATTCAGCATCTGAACATCAGGAAGTTTTGCTACTTACCAAATTGTTTCACGAATGACCTGTGTCTCAGTGACAAGAATTCTTTCTTCTGGCATATACAAAGGATCAGTATTATACAGATGTTGCTCCCTGCGGGGGGGGGAATAATTCATATTTTGTAATTGACAATTCTTGTGAAGTGTATCAAACATTATTCCCTGTATTTCCTTCTTCTGCAATCTCAAGTGAACTTATCAAAATACAAAATCAAATGAGTAATTAGCATTAAAGACATGGCAATATGAACATTCCTAGCCTTTGCATACTAAAATATACATGAAGAGTGATTTTGAAATCTAATAACTACTGTTAGAATATTCACTATTTCAGAATTGCATGCTTGAGCAGCTTGTCTTTAGAACTTTATTTGTAACAGTACTGTCCAAGAAGTTTTTTCAATATCTTCCATAACCATTACAGTTCAAAGTATTCTTGGTAAAGTATGCATGGCTTATGATGACAGAACTGAAGTGAACAAACAAAAACAAGAAAACAAGAAGAGCAAATGAAGTGTAATTACTTCTTGAAAAAAATTGTAAGATATTATAGGAGGCTCATATGTGAAATTTTGCTGATATAAAAGTTGTTTAGCTACTTACCACACAGCAGCTAAGTTGGAATGGAAATGCAAACTATGGGAAAAACGAACTCCTCTTCCAGTCCAGTATGGTGCAACCACATGTTGCTCCAACCAGGTACGTGCATCAGGTTCACCTACAGATAAGATATTTCATTTCAATTTGAATGTTCCATAAACCTAAAAGGGAAAATTTCTCATATATGGTCATACACAAAAATTTAAACAACCATAGAAAGCAATTTTGTATCAGTGTTAGTTCTATACAAACAAACCTGGAAACTTAGATTCAACAGCTTATACCAAATAAATCTGATCCTAAACCTCAGGTGCTGCAAGGCATACTGAAAAAGGTGTGAATTTGAAAATCTATAAGCTTAGTAAATACTGAAGAAAAGGTTTAATCCCATGGTCCATGTTGCATTTTCCTTGAGGAGGAGGTTGGATATCAGAAATGCAGCCTCAAATGACTGGCACAGCACATGATTGGCATCACTACTCCTCCACCTTCCTATTCAGGGAGAGTTTAGCAGCTGTATTATGGGCCTATTTCACACAATATTAATCAGCCAGATTGGCACTGTAAGCAAGTACATGAAGAAGAATCATCACTGTCATCTCTCATCACTATTTGGAGATAACACTGGGGATTCCCCATTGAGAAGTAAGATAATTCTGGAGAAAAGAGAAACTTCAAGAAATAACCTCTCATCCTTCCGTAGAACTTCATGACTCAAAAAGCAGGATAAAATAATTATACTAGAAACCAGGTTGAAGGTTCAGTTTCAAACGGAATGGTGTCTTCACTTCAAAGTCCGCAAAGTCAGCTTTTTTAACACTGGTTCCCTGCTTAAAGGTATAATAAGGAGGAAGGAAGAGGTGGGGGGGGGATAAGAAATGTGCCAGCATCTTTAAGTTTAGCTGGTTTTTATTTTTGCATGAGCTTTCACGGATGCAAACACTTCTTCAAATGCAGTACAAGTACATCCAAAGAAGTGGATTTATAGCCACAAAAGTTCATACAAAAAAACAAACAAACCCCCAGTTGCTCTTAAAAGAAAAACAAATTGGAACTAAATCCAGACAGAGGTGCTTAGTATTAAAGGTCCTAATCCGGCGTTGGAAGTGTGTCAACTAGTTCTGGATGGAGTCACACTTCCCCTGAAGGACTGTGTTCACAGCTTAGGAGTGCTTTTGGATCCATTTCTCCAAATATCAACTCAGATAGTCATGAGTGCTTATTATCAGCTTAAGCTAATACACCAATTGTGTCCCTTCCTAGAATTAGATGACCTAAAGATGGTAGTGTATGCAAGGTTAGACTTCTGCAATGTGCTCTACATTGGGCTACCTTTGTACCAAGTTCAGAAACTCCAACTGGTCCAAAATATGGCAGCCAGATTGATTACAGATATATTGAGGAGTGAACACATTACACCAATATTAGAATCACTCCAATGGCTGCCAATTAGTTTCCAGTCAAAGTACAAAGTTTTGGTTATCACCTTAAAAGCCCTACATGGTTTGGGTCCAAGTCACCTACAGGACTGCTTCCTCCCATACAATCTACCCTGTACACTCAGGTCCTTTGGGGGTCATTTACTTAAATTGCCTAAAACTAGACTGGCAACGGTCACCCAGAGAACCTTCTTGTTAGCCACTAGACTGACCTGCCAGAAGAGATTTGATAGCAAAATATGCTGTCTGAATTTAAAAAACTGCTAAAGACTTACCTCTTCCAGCAAGCCTACCCAGTCTATTTTTAATTATGATGTATTTTTAATTATGATTCTAATTATGATATATTTGTATTTGAATGGTTTTATGTTTTTAGTGTATTTTAACGTATTTTAATCTCAATGTGTTTTAATTTTATTTTAACCTGTTGTACCCTGACTTGAGCCTTGAGGAGGGGCGGGTAACAAAAAAAATTTAATCATCATCATCATTATTATTATTTCCACATTTCTTATTTTTTCTCCCCCTCCCTTCCTTCTTTTTATGCTGCAAGAGACTAACACGGCTACTTCTTTGAAAACTGCTTAAATGTAGTAAGCAAATCGAGAGCCAAACCCAAGCTGACACTCCTGTTCTTTAAGTATTACACTCTGTAAAGTAAATTTCTCCCACAGTCACCATTAAGCAGTTCAGCAGCCGCAATACAAATTATTATTAAGGCTACCCACAAATTTTATTTCAGTAAATTTACTGTAACTTCAGAGAAAATACCAGAGTACAAAGTAAATAATGCCCCATTAGACACTCTAGTAAGACATAATTCTTCAGAATTCCCTAACATAAGACAACGTGATTCTTTACATTTGCCAGCCTGAGTTCAAATTATAAATTTTCAAAAAAATTAATACAACAATAAGCTGTACAACAGCAATCAATATATTTCTGTCTAATACAGAGATTCTATCAAAATGAATCAAGCTTCAGAGAACAAACCTTTCCAGGTGACATGAGATGCTGACTTCTTATTTTGATCCTGATCTTCTTGTGGTGTCCTGTCCACTTGAATGCCAGAGTCTTCCCTACTCAAAGGTTCAGTATCCTCTTCATCATTACTCGCGTCAGACCACTCCTTTAAAAATTTATTTTAATGCAATATGGGTGGGAAACTTAAAAGACATTATGTCAATTAAAAACAATTACAGTAACATTATTAAACAATAAATTACTTTTTAAATAAAATACATTATGGTCTGCTCAAGTATATGACACCTCAACAGATCTGGATCTACTGGTAGATTATCTAGGTGTTCTGCCGTAGATCAGCTAAGATTTTTTTAATTTTATTTTCAAGTGTTAAACAGTAGTAGCCAAAAAAACCACACAAAAAACAAAAAACCATGCACAGATCCAAAACTATACTAACTATACTAACTACAATGAAGAAATCTTATGGGATACACACAGTATTTTTTGCACCGAAGAACTATGAGCAGCATCCTAGACTCAAATTCCTAGAGTCAGCATTTTCTGTGCCTTGTTTGAGTGGATGGAACTCAGTGTTCTAGTAAAAACAAAGTCAGTCCTTGTATACCTACAGTCTGTCTATCTCTATTGTAAAATTTAAATTGAAACCAAACTGTACATCTAGGCATTTCCAGGTCAGGGATCATGGCTTCGTTTTTGGTGTGTTAGACTGCAGTTTCATTTTGAGTTTGAATTACTCTATATTGTTTTAAATTGTTTAAATGGTTTAAAAATATGTTACATTGTTTTAAGACTCTGCTTCATGATGAAATCTTCAAATGCAGAGGAAACACATAAATAAAATCACATCACCTAAACAATGAATAAAATCACATCATCCAAACAATGGCATATTCCATTTGTTTTCTGAGCAAGTACTATAAAACATATATTAACTGTCTTGCTTATGTAGATCAAAGGTCCCCCTGGTTCAGGAACCCTTCTCTAATAGTAATCACCCAGATGTCACAGAAAAGCTCACCAGCAGAGCACAGTGATAATTTACTCCCATACCCTGTTATATGAACCATACCTGCTGCAAAACATCTAAGCTTCATTCTTTGCTATGATAACTACATGCAAGTCTCCTCGTAACAGTGTAATTTGACTTGTGCATTTAAACAATCAGCTAACATAGAGATCCAGAAATTTATTCTGGTTCCCAGTGTTCCCATATTTTGAGCTTCTGGGTTTCCACGGAATAGGACACAAGAGTCTCCTGTCTTTATAACAACCAGAATCCCTGTATGATCTCAGCAGCAGCAGTCCCAACTTGGCACTATCAGATATGCTTGGTATTATTAGAAGCTTTCAGCCTGCATTCTATGATTTTTTTAAGGATCACCCTACTCTCTCAAACAGATTGACAGAAGGATTTATTTGCAAAGAACATACAGTGTCACACCAATTAACAAAAGAACCGTGTTCTGAAGCCAATTATTGATCTCCCATTGAATCAGATTTACTGAATCAACAGGAACTTGGTAAGTCAACACTCAAGTAAGTAAGTTCCACTGATTTAATCTAGTTGGAACTAACAATCAACTTGAAGCCTGGGTGCACTGCTACCCCAATCAAACTACAATGAGAATGACACTTATTACTTCTCAAATAATGTACTGAACTAGTGTTTTCAAGACGGCTTCCAGAATTTGCAGAGGTGAGTTTAGACACTGTCGCTGCAGGTTTTACTTGTTTTTTTAATGACAGACTTCTCTAAATCCTCCCCTTTTCTTTTCTTTCTTTTTTCCCCTGTACTTATTTTCTGTGCCTCTTTCCCTTTCTGAACCTCATTGACTTGCTGTTTCTGATTACCAAATTCTTTAATTCCTCCAGTTTGCTTTCACTTGAAATCAGAAATATTGGTCTTAAATCAGATTTCCTGCAATCGTCCATCACCCACTGTTTCACAGTCTTTTGGGAGGAAACAAGACATTCATAATCTGAGACTCGCTGTTTAGTTATCTTCTGAACAGAATTAATTTTTTCATCTTGTATGTTTTTATTAATTAAAAATGGTGAAAAATTTTTTTTATCTTCTGTCACATGCTGACTACAAGTGTTCAGGATGAAATTATCCATTGTCTTTACTTGATTACCTTCACTCTTCAGCACTTTTTTCTTTTTCTCCTGCTCCATTTCTAAACTCTAAGTATCAGATGGGACCTCTAACACATCTGTCTGGTATGCAGGAGATTAAAAAACTGACAGGATGGGACAAGGGGCCAATGAGAAAAACTGTTCAGAACGTGAAGGCTCTTGCATTGAGCTGGCACAAGAAATCAAAACCAAGTCATGGTGGATTGATCCTCTTGCCATCCCGAGAATGAGACTAAGTTATTTTGCCCTATGCCAGTATAAAACTGTGTATTACTTACTGGTGTTTCTACATCAGGTGCAAAGTCAAATTCTTCACCTTCCATTAAATATTTTCCCCAATCAAATTCTTCTTTTTCTAAGGAGAAAAGCATACCAAGAGCTACAACAATTTATTTTCAATTGTTATTTCAGTGATTTTCTATCCCATTCCTTCTAACCAGAAGACAATTATGCAACAAGGTTGAGCTAACTGAGAGACTTTGAAAAGCAAAACACTAGTAAAGTTTCAGTGTAGTCCACGGCAGGCTACCTATGGCTCTCTGTTTAATTTAAAAATATTTATGAAAATGATCAGTTCAGGCCTCTGTGAGAGGGATCTATCTCTTCCCCAACAACCAGGGAGCAAGAAAAGGGTAATGAAGAGACCGGAAAGGGATGAACCTCCCTACTTTTTTCTCCACCGTGCCCCACTACTCTCTTAAGCTTTGCCTACTGCCTTTGACAGATTACTCCTGAAGGAATGTGGTCCCAGCATAAAAATGGCTGCCTCCCTGGCCATACAAGAGCACTGTAGTAGTAACTGTTCACAAAGCTAAGGGGACATCACATAAGTTTAACAAATAAGATAGGTAAGACTTTAAAAGCAACAGATCAGGCTTTCCACGTTGTTTCCACAATAATACAAATGCATGAAGAAGTACAATATATTAACACCTACCTACTTCTTTCTCTCTCGGTTTTTCTGCATAAGTGGTATTGGAAGGAGACTCAGACAAGCACAGCAGAAGAGAGAGTATGGCATAATGCGTCTGTGTCTTGAATACAGAAAATAAAAAAGTAATTCAGCAAACAGAATACATTTGTCAGTAGACTGGGCTCTTGGTATCTGCTAGGGTTTGGTTCCAGAACCCATCCCAGAATCCAAAATGTGTGGATTCTCATGTCCCATTATGTACAATCATGTAGTAAAATCATGTGCCTTACATAAAATGGAAAAATCAAAATTTTTTGCATTTTTTGAGGAGGGATATATTTAAGTCATGGTTGGTTAAATCCAAGGAAATCGAATCTGCAGATATAAGGCCCACTTAAGGAAATAAACAGATTAAAAATCTACAATGACTTCTTTGGAAGTGCAACAGAAAATATTCAGTTCACCACACATCTTAATAAGAACAGGAAGAGAATCAAGATACAAAACCACTCATGAAACAAAACACCATTCTACAGAACAGTGTAGTTCCATTAATCGTGTACTGCATTTCATAATAGGAGCTTTCAAACATCACAAACTGGCCAAAGACAGAGAAACATTACTAGAACCTAGCTTAAAAGTTTCACAATGAACTTCAACTGTTTGGTCCACTGATGGAACAATACATTTCAGCTGTTCGGTTACCCAAAATATTGTGGGAAGTTTCACTTTCTGAAAAGAACACTTATCACCTGAAAAAGTATTAGACAAGTCTCATACAGAAATACAAGGATCCTGCTGATTATTCCCATTCCCATCCCCATCAAACCAAACAGAGACACATACCTAGTCTCCCTACATTCTTATCAGTGCAAAACTAGCAGCTACATGTCTTCCAACTTTCATTGGACAATAGCAGCGGACATTGACAGAACAGTATATAACCTTCTGCAGAAGATCACCCTTCTGGAAATCTCAAAGCCCAAAATAAAAGTGTTCTTTTTTCTTTAATACATTAGTTATGCCTCACAGAACCCATTTATAACAGCCTCTGCCAAACTGCTGCTAGAATTTAAGAAAAGTTATTTTTACCCTCAATAAGACTGCAAGCATCTTTATAGCAATAGCATGTTTATTTCTATACCACTTATCAGCTAAGTGCTCTCTAAGCAGTTTACAATGTATTAGCTAATTGCTCCTAACAAGTGGGTACTCATTTTACCAACCTGCGGAAGGATGGAAGGTTGATTCAACCTGGAGCCTGACAGGATCAAACTCACAATCTTGTGGCTGCAGTACTGGCATTTAACTACTGTGCCACCAGGGCTCTTCTATTACCTTTCTATTGTTTTCTCCACTTTGTGACTACTGACATCAAGAAACCACTGCTGTCCTGGATGTTCCTTTATCTGCAGCATTAAGTATCTAATGGATCATATGGAAATATCATGCAAACATATACACACTTGTTTTACAAAAAATAGCCAGAGGGCTTTCTGTTACAAAGTGACTATCAGCAGAACAAATGTACATAAGTAGAGCACAACTGGAAAAAAAATGGATACCTTTGTTCCTTCAGTAGTTGGGAGAGGCAAATTCAGAAATTTTTCCGTTAATCTCTTCCAACTTGCAGCTTTAACAAGGTCTGAATGAACAACCAGCTTTTCATAAATTCTGTGTCAAAACAGTGAGGACTTATCTGTTAATATTTCAAAAGAAAACAACTAATGTAACATCTAAAAATAAAGAGAGATTACCCTTCTATTGTTTTCTCCACTTTATGACTACTGACATCAAGAAATCGATGAAACCTGGAGGAAAAATGATAGAATACATTTGTATCAGGAATCAGAATGTATTGAAGAATATATGCTTAGACAGTTTTCAGCAGGTTTTGATGTTCAGTACACAAATGAGGCTTGCACTTCTATACTGCAATAAAACCGTGAAGGATGGGGTGTTCCTGCTCACTGTTTGTGAACAGTTAACCATGTCTTTTCTTCTTCCTCTACATCGGGGCTTTTCAAACGGAGTACAGTGACGCATTAGTGTGTCGCTTGAAGTGTGCAGGTGTGTCACCTACAAACTTGGAAGTGTATCTTATTATTTATAAATCATATATTTTTAAAAATATATGAAAGGTTTTCATGAGATATGTTGTGTCCCCATACATTTTGCTATTACAATTTAGGTATGTGTCTGTATCTCTTGTAAGGGGTAAGTTTAACCTCCAGTTTGCTAGTAAAACTGAATTACTGTGTCATGAAATGATGTATGTTTAAAAAGTGTGTCACCAACATGAAAAGTCTGGAAAGTTCTGCTCTACATCACAAAATGTGCTAATACTTTCCACTTGAAAATGGATGTTGCAGATTTTGCACCAGAAACAATGGCATTCCCCTGAATAACACAAGGAATGATTTTTTATTTAGTTATTTGCACTTTGCATCTTTTGCATGAATGTGAACTGAAATGAGTGCTGCACACATAATTACAGCTGCCCCTCTGGGAAGCTGACAATCCATAGCATGACTGCACTGAATTAGCAAACAGAGTTTACAGGGGTGCTTCTTAACCTACTGATGCGGGAAACTAGCAGGTTTTTTTGTTACCCATGTAGTAAGGACTGGTACCCTATTTGTACCCATTGGGTACAGCTACTTCTTTTCTGGAAACTTGCAGCCTGGCAGTAGTTTCAGTAGCATTTTTTAGAGGCAGACAAAAAAAGAGCACGTACACTGCCAAATCTATGTGTGTGCGTGTGCATGTGCATGCATGTGCGCGCAATGCAGATATATAGATATATATATATATAAGAGAGAGAGAGAGAGAGGTAATTATCTGATATCCAAATTAGTTCCAGATATCTTTCTTGAATACCTTGAAAGTCTATCAAGTTTTGATCCACATAAAAACATTACGTAATTTATTTATTTTTCTTCAAAACACTGAAGGAGAACCACTGGACTCAACAGTTTCTGTTTCACAGCATGGAACAGTGTATTATTTCTTAACTAATATATAAAATTGCTTCCCAAACGCAGTAATGACTAGTACCTTAAATGATTATGAAAAAGAAGTGAAGAAGAATTAGATAAATTCAGGGAAAGTAGCACTATTACCCACATCATTTTTAGAATTAATCTTTATTTCTCTGTCCTACAGTGAAACAAACCCTAGGAGACATCTCTAGGACAAAGTCTATGGCCCTCCATATATTGTTCAACTACAGTTCTCACTGTAGCAGCTCTGCTTGAGTAGAAGAATTAACAGCCATGAAGAAGTAGCTTTAAAGTGGGTGAAATGTCAAGGTGCGGAATGCTAGCTGTGTCAGAAGCAGATAGGCACAGCTCCTGTGTTATTGAGAATAAGGGTCAGTGTAGCTTCCTAAAATGTCAACAAAACTTGGGGAGGCGGAACTGGAAACATGCTGGGTTGCAGATTTGAGGGGGGACGGACGAAGGGAAATGATTTTGCAGTCTGTGTCTATAAAATAACTTTGTAACCTTACTTCAGGGCTTTTGGCTTTTTGGGATGACCCAGCCTAAGCCCGCGTGTTAATAAAATACTCTTTTTCCTAACTCTGAGGTCTCTCTATCTCTGTGGGTCTGCAGCAACACAATCCATGACCCCTAACTATGCTGGCTAAGGCGGATAGGAGTTGCAATACAACATTTGCAACAGCTACAGATTGCCTGAACTGCTGGTACGGAGCCCTTTGACTTTATGCAGTTATAGTGCTACAACTCCACTTTAAACGCCATGGCAACATCATATGGAATCCTAGGATTTGCAGTTTGGGGGGTTGCTTAGAGGTCTCAGCCAGAGGCCTCCTCTACAGAGCTCCCTAAGTACAAATCCCAGGATTCCACAGGATGTAATGCACAGCAGTTAAAAGTGGAATCATAGCGCTATAATTGTTCAACATGAAAGGGCTCTGTGGTACACCCACTGTGTGGAAGCCAAGGAGGTTTTGTTCTGATCCCTGTCTGGTTGCAACACCTGGGACCCCCTCTTGAAGCCACCATGAATTCCATGACGAAAGAAAGGAGGGACACCCATGTAGTAAGCGCCTAAATGAAGAACCGGCCCTTCAGATGCTGAGCCACAGGATGTCTGGCTGGGCAGGATGCCTGGCTGTTTTTAAAGACACGCTCTGTTTCTCTATCTCCCCCCTCGCATACAGCTCATTCTGGATTCTCACAACCTCTAGCCATTTCCGCACTAGACTGTTATAGCGCTATTATTCCACTTTCAACATCCTATGGAATCTTGGGGTTTGCAGTTTAGGGAGGGGCCAAAGGGAACAATAAAAGTGGAATAATAGCGCTATAACGGTCCACTGCGGAAACGGCCTCTGTCTAGGCGTTCACGACAACCAACCGCCCGCCCGCCCGCCGGCCCCTCCCCCTCCGGACGCTGAGCGCGCGCGAAGCCCCTCCTGACGGACCTGAAGTTGGACCAGGCGAAGCTGAGCGCCGCTTGGAAGTGGCCGGACTCTTCTCCCCCGCCTTGCTCGCTGAGGCCGGTTATTCGCCGGATGAGCTCCCGCAGGGTCAGGTCTCGTTCCAGCTCGAAGCGGCTCCAGTGGGCCGGCGGAGTCGTCGCCGCGGAGGCCATCGCGGGCGCCCCGACCGGCCAAAGAAAACCAGACCGCGCCGCGACACCTTTCGCGCTTGACAACCTTTCGGCGCCTCAGTTTGTTTCGGTCGCCATCCCCCCCCCATCCCCAGAAGATCTCGCGGAGCCTGACGGTGCCGCGCGAGTGGGGTGGGCTTCTTTAGCGCATGCGCCACCGGAGTATGGACGCTTTCTGTGAGGAAGCGGTCCGTTTGATCCCTGTGGGGGTTTTGTAGGGGCTTTCTTCGTATATTGACAGGCGGTTTCTCCGATGTTAATTTTAAAAATAACAACCGGGACTGTTTCGTTGGCTCTCAAGTTCCTCTGTACTTACTTGAGCAACTGAAAAAACGGACAGTTTTACTAGAAAAGTGTGAAAATCTATTAGACACGGGGGGGGGTCTTTCCCACTACTCAATTATAACGGTTTGATGCTACTGCCTTGCTTCCATCTTATGGAATTCTGGGATTTGTAGTTTCAGGCGGTGGTAGAGTTCTCGGCCAACGACGCTTAATACTTGGCGGTTGTTATCTGACTTCAAGTCGTGTCCGACTTACGGGGACGCTGAGGCGACTCTGTCACGGGGTTTTCTGGGGCTGAGAGAGTGTGACTTGCCCAGGGTCACCCAGAGCGGGCAGACCCTGGTCTCCAGGGGCGTAAGTCCGTTGCTCAAATCACTGCTTCATGCTGGCTTTTTGCCTCACGAAACTACAGATCCCAGGAGTCCATAGGATGGAGCCGTGTCA
>CAOLHI010005032.1:0-86750 GCA_948474755.1 Ctenosaura bakeri | reverse complement strand
AGTTGTCTGGTAGCTTTTAAGAACAAAGCCGAGTCACTCCTCCCAAGTGTATTATGAAAGTTACTGAAATGTAATCATATATGCAAAGGAGACTGACTGGAAAATGGATTGCTTTGTCCTAAGCTAAGTTGGCTCCAGATTCAAAATTCATAAAAAATAAAAATGCTTTCTTCACAAATGCTGTGTATAAGTAGTAATTGTTGCTGAAAAGAACCACTTATATGTTCATATAGTGGTGCAATCCATTAAAGCAAATCTCTCTGGCTGCGGAAGAAAAGAAATACAGGTATAAGCAAAACTGCAAAACATAGCAAGCTTATTATGATGCAGTGCCTGATGAGCTTTAAGTCTTAATAGTTTGGGAGAGGCAGCTGCCCAGCAATATCCATAAGTAATGACTACCTCTTTTAGATTCTTTTAAAAAATATTCAGTGTGTTTGAAAATGGCTGAGACATGTAATACCAGTTGTGGCTAAGTGTGTTATGATCATCTCCTAGAAATAAGACTCTTTAAAAAACTCGATGATGCTGCATCTCCCTTGCAGTTTTTGACATGAGGGTCTCTACAGTAATCAAAAGAATTTGTTCTAAATTACTGCAATTGACATGGTAAATCTAAGGAAGAATTTTAATTTTTAATTTTACTTTCTGTGTGCAAAATGTATATTTTCTTCCTTGCCAGCAAGGGAAACTCATGCTTTCAGAGGCTCTAGAGCTTCTTTTAACAAGATATCATAGCTAAAAGGGTGAATGACACAAATAATAATCACCTTTGTGTGCATATATCAGAAGTGCAAACATGAACAATACATTTATTTGCAGACAGTGTATCTGTGATAAAAACACTTGCAGAAAATGCTATACACCAGTGTTTCTCTGGGCTATCTGCTGTGCAAGACTGATAGTTTTCTTTCTTATGTGCTGGGAACTGGTACTGTATTTGTGCCCATTGGCTATAACAGTTTGTTTCTTTCTTCCCTGGAAGCTTTATGCCCACCAGCAGCCAATGTCTTGCAGACCACCAGTAGTCCAGGGAGCTCCATTTTGAGTAGCACTGATGTATCTGTTACCTGAATTCACAATGGCTTGGATACCAGAATAATTTTAGTTTACAGATGGTAGGATAGTGCTTTGAAGGGCAGAGTACAGGGTTTTGTTCCTCAGTGAACTTTTAAATTTAACTTGTCTTGGAAACCAAGTGATTTGGAATAATTGTACCTTCCCCAAGAAGCACCTTATATTGGTCAGGGTTCTCTCAAACTCTCCTGAAGAGGCTTATTGAGATGCACGTTGATCAACACCCCTTTACAGATGGAAGAAGCACTTCTATTGAGGTGATGGAATCCTATTCTAATCCACTGTCTTTAAAGCAAGCCTCTTAGCAGTCTAAGAATTCTCCAGGAAAGCTTATGTAAATAAAAGAATACTTGTGAAGAGAAATCCATATTATTTTTGCTTTGTGTATGATACGGCAAGCACAATTAGAAGAAAAAGCAATGGTACTAGCACTGGCCCATGAGAGAGGGGAAATCTAAAGTTATAGTTGGGCAGTACTTTTTATCAGGATGGCTCAAAATGGCACATAGGAGCATTCAGGCTTTCAAGTTTTCCAAAGCTCTCCTTCAAGCTGTGGTATAGCAAAGAACAGTGGAACAAACATAAGCAACTACAACTTACCTAAATGTAGCCTCAAGAAGGAGATTGTAGATTGAATGCCTTAGTCACCAGTAAGAAATGCTGAAATTAGATATGCTGACACGTATTAGAAGAGGCACACCTTTTTGCAGGTAAAAAAGATCAAGAAAACATAAAACAAGGATTCTTTTTGCAGGATGATGCCTGCTATTCAGTTTGTGTAGGTTCTTCTATTAAAAATATTAAGTTTGCTTTAATCTTGATCTGTTAATGGTGATAGTGACTTCCTTAGTCATTAAGAAGGATTTTAATCTATCAATCTAACTCAAGAGTGGGCAACAATGGGAGGCTTAGGGGCTGTGTTAGCCAGCTAAGAGACCAGGGAGGGGCTGTACCCCACACTAGAATCCCTCATTGCAAAACAACCCTCACTTTTTTGCCCTAAAATCCTTCCTGGTGCCCTCTAGGAGCTGTGGAAAGTGTTTTTGCCATGCTTTTAGGCCTTTGGGCAATTCTAGGCTCAGGAGATTCCCCCCCCCCGCAGAAAAAAACAAGGGACTTCTGGATTACTTGCAGTTTAAAAAGACATTTCCTAAGCCTAAATGGCCCAGGGATGCCTAAAAGTATGGGGAGAATGCCCCCCTGTGACCCCAGAAGGTTTTTTTAACCCCAGAGGGGGCACTGTGTCCATGCAGCCCATGCAGCTTGCGGTTTGCCCACCCTGATCTAACTGATCACTTGACAAAATGTTTCAGTTCTACTTTAAAGTGCTCCAGTTTTAGATTTTGGTGACTGCAGCTTAGTAGCTCTTTGAATGGAAAACTTACTTTGTTGCTTAAATGATGTCGTAGCACAGCTGCTGTGAAAGTACTGGCTTTTACTGAAAATTAGATAACCAGTGAAATGAATTCCTATAATATGAAGAGATGATAAATGGTAAAGAAGAGTATATGTTACGTCTCTGAAAGAACATTACAGCAATGAATTCCATGGCTGCCTGTCCCACTGACAGTATGCTGAGCTTGTTACTGTGCTATAATCGCTAAGCTATCTAGACATTACCTCACTACTCAAGAGTACTACTGTGCTTTCATGTTGCTCACAGTTTACTTTCAGCTATTACTTTGGTGAAATAAATTACCAAGGTAATGAACATTAATGGTTTTCAAATGCTAGGGATTTGTTTTTAAGCACATGCGAATCAGCAGTTACAGCAGCACATGTACAACTTAAATGCAAGCAGATGATGCTTCTTCATGTCAGTGTGATTTTGTTGTTTTAATTAAAATTAAATATCTAAGACAGAATTATAGAAGAAAGTAAAAGGGGAAAATAATTTTAAAACTGAATTTTAAATACCTTATAAAATAGATTTAACCTAGCACTGCTAAGAGTACAACAGTGGTGTCAGGCATGCTTTCTGTTGGAGAATATTCCAAAGTAAGGGTGCCACCAAAGTCAAGGCCCATTTTAAAGATACATACAGTTCGTTCATAGGAAGAATACAGAGAAGGCACTCTTCAATAGTAAAAGTAAATATGGCAGGAAGCAGGAGGATATTTTGGTTGCGTGCTGTTTAGGACTCTAAAGATAAGCACCAGAAACTTGAATTGGGTTTGATGGCAAATAAGAAACAAAGATAGGTCTTTCACACTGGTGTAATATAGCTCTACTTGGGCAAAAAGCCAGAATTCTAGTGGCCAAGTTTTGTACTAATTGAAACTTCTGTACTATTTTCAGGGGGCAGACCTTCTTACAGTTCAATATTTGGATTACTTTACTTGGAGGTTACATGGATCATTGTAGCCCAGCTATCCTTGTCTAGGAAAATGAATGGGGAAAATTTCCCCAGGTTTGAGGTCTTTGTGGGACAGTGTGTGTATTTGTTTTATTTATTTATTATATTTGTAGGCCGCCTTTCTCCCAGAATGGGACCCAAGAGGAAAAGTGAAAAGTCAGTGTGGTGTTTGTAAAAATCATGAACCAAATACATGTTTTCTGATATATATTGAAGTTTTTCAGTTGTTTAAAACTCTTTATTTGCATGTTGTTTTCTGCTAAAAACAACTCACAAACCTATAAAGAAAACTAGTAAGTTTTTGATAATATGTGGAAGTCAGGTTCTATGCAAAAGAAAAAGGAATTCCAGCTCAGTGTTTAAGAGCTGAATGTTTAGTTGAATATGTAATGAAAGAGGTTTCTTTTTCTTTTCCTCAGGGTCTTTTATCCAGTCTTGTGAACCTGACTAGTCTAACTCTGGCAAGGAATTATTTCCAGTCATATCCAGTGGGCGGTCCCTCACAATTCTCTACGATCTATGCTCTCAATATGGAGCATAACCGCATCAATAAAATCCCTTTCGGCATTTTTTCCAGAGCAAAAGTGTTGAGCAAGCTGAACATGAAGGTGAGTTATTGTTATTTATCAGTAGCTGGTTTACATCTGGGCTTGCTGTGGGTTAAAAAAAGAACATGTTTTATGAATGTACAGTCGAAAAATATTCCAGTACCATATATTATACCTGTTAATATCAGAGGTAGTTTTGAGGTCATAATTGTAAGGCTAAAAAAACTTTGTCCCGTATTCTATTTTACAAAGTGTGTTAACTAAGTAAAGTCTCCTGACCCTACTCCCCACTTCCAAAACCTACTTTTACCACACCAAGAGATAGAAGTCTGTTTAGCTGATGATGGACGTGCAGAAGGTTGATATTTCCACCACTCCCCTTGCCAGTGAACAAGGCTGCAGTAATCAGAATCGGGCCCCCTCTCATAATTCTTTATCAGAGTCTCACCCCCTGGCAGAAGGAATGGGTAGAAACATTATCCTCCTTCACCCTGATTGCTAGCTGAACAGACTTCCATTTCTCAGTGAGGCTGCTGCCAGGTAAAGTAGGTTTGGAAGCACATTCACAATTGTGACAGTAGTGCCATGGTCGTGACTACGTAGTGTTAGTGAATACGGAGCAGTTAATGGATCAGCAACTCTAGGTTATAAAATGCAATATAGAATAAAAGCTGTTGCTTTTAACAGTTGCTGTGATATTTTCATAACCTCTTTGCTTTTAAATTAGATGTAAATAATCTGACATAAATTGGAGCATGCACCTTTTTTTTCCTGACATCAGACAATAGAAGCTGGCAGACACCTTTTACCTCTACACAGCTGCTACCACCTCCTGAAAAGAGCAGAGTATCCAGTTTTGCTCAGTTTCAGGCTCCTGGAGTCCAAATGCTAATATGTTCACCCTCACTGTCCGTCATATAATATCCTGAAATTCTTTTGAGTGTGTAGGTTGTTTCAGTTGTTGTTGACAGTGTGAAAAACAGAAGGGCTTGCTCCTGTTGTAGTTCAGATAGTAAAGGGTACTAGATAGTTCAGCTTTTGCATACTATAAAACATTGTGGTTGCCTTTGTAAGTGGAGGTATAGAATGTTTGGCTTCCTCATAGCTTCCATAAAGGTATAATATTTAGGTTGCACTCTCTGTGAGAAGTGTCTTTTGGTCAAAAGCAAGCTCATACTTGGATTAAGTATTAAATTGCCAAAAGCAAATTTTTATTGTTGTTTTATTTGGCATCTAAGTGAACTCTGTTGCAGCTCATTATTCCTTTCAGCTGGTTATGCTCTAAAACTGACGAGCTAAGTTTGCCAACTTCATTACACAGGTGATGAGTCTTGTGTTGCACAGAACTGGTTCTTCTGAAGGTTGAGTTGTACTTCAAGTTAATTTGAATATTAGTTACAAGCCAGTTTTGAGAGGAAATACTGAGTGTCTTTGGCCAGATTTTGTCACAAATCCTTCAATTAATTCATGGTTTTGATTTGTTTACCAATACTTTGTGATAGACTGTTGTGACAGTATCACAACACTTACTGTATTGATGAAAATCTAGATCTTACTACAAAGCAGGAGTTGGAAGACCTATGGTCCTCCAGATAGCATTGGACTCCAGTAGTCACCAGTGCAGGACTGCATGGTCAGTAGCCAAGAATGATGGAATATGTAGTCCAAATGTGGAAGGTCACAGGTACCTGACCTCTACCATAAACATTTATTGCTCCTTTGGACTACTTACTAGGTAATGTTCCTTTAATAAAAAAGAGGATGTTCCCTAGACAGTGTTGGATTTTATTGTTAAGATTTCTCTATAGAGCTGTGATTTTTATAAGCAGTAGTACATGACGAAGGGCAGAATAGAACCCTTGGTTCGGAAAATATTCATATAATTTCTTTTTAAAAATACAAAGTGTATGTGTGTTCAGTGGTGGAGAAAGGTAGCAGCTGTATATTGTATAGTGTAGAAAGAGATTTACCTGTATTAATGTGCAATAAACTGTACATTTTTAAGGTACATATTAAATTGATTGTACTATTAAAATACCTGCTAAAATAGTGTAAAATGTTTTAATAAGTTTTTATTTACTGCTAATAAAGAAGAGTTAAAATAGTCTTAAAATACAGTACATTTGTTTTGTAATTACCAATGTTAACAGGAAATCAGTTCCTGAATGTCTGCCTCTATATATATATTTGCATTTTTAAAAAATGCATTTTTAAAGATACTTAATGCTCTGCAGGAGGGAGCAGCCTTGTATTTTTCTTTTTTTGATGCCTAAGTGGCTATTTGCCTGTGACAGTATAGAAGGACTTACCCTTTACTGACCCCTTCCACCAGCTGGAATAGATGAAGGGAATTGTGTCTGATGTCATCACTGGTGTCAAGGGAACTATTTAGAAGAAATCTGCAATGATCACTAAACTCAAATATGCTTATCTTTTACAAGTGGGAGATGAGGTATTGGTGGTGGGAAATTGGTTTTAGCCAACAACCAATATTTACAGTTTAAGTGCTTGCTAAATCTATTTATCCAGTGGTGGAAGTGCATTTGGAAGGAAGTTTGCATTCCCTGCAGTACATTGGCCCTGACCTTTCCTGCAAAAGACTAATTACTTACACCCAATATAATCATAACTCAATATATCCCAGATAGATATTGCATGGAGTTGATTTCATAGATATGTAACATCCATAGGCTAAGAAATAGATCAATTGCTCCATAATAGATCACCCTCTTAAAACCTGCTTGCAGTAAGTGTCCATAGAAAATCTGGTTTTTGGTTGTGCTGCACCATAAGTGATAGTCATCTGTGGGGAAGCTTAATTCTTGTTATTATTTTCCAAAACCTTATAATTTAGCTCATTAGATCCATACCATTAGGCTGATGGTACAATGTACTGCTGTGATACACTGAATTTGACTCTAAAAAAGGACAAAAACAACAATAGGACAAAAATAACAGTAACAAAAAATAACAACAATATCAGATAATAACTACAAAATAAAATTTTAAAAACCTAATAAAAAGAGTAACAGTAACCAAATAAAATAAGACAAAAGTAAAAACAAGGAGAAAAACATAAATGTTGATCAAAAGATAGCTGTTAAAATATTAATGGATTGCATTCTGAAATTAAAAACTCTGTAAATTTAGCAATCTTTTGAAAAAAGGAGATTGTTAAACAAAATAATTTGTGAGAACCAAAGTGATTTTGATTTTTGTCTGTATAACTTAATGTCTTCTCCAAGTTGTCTTTCCTTTTTCCAACAACACCATAAATCTTTATGTTCACCTGCAGGACAATCAGCTGACATCCCTTCCCCTGGATTTTGGGACATGGACCAGCATGGTAGAACTCAACTTAGCAACAAATCAACTCAATAAGATTCCAGAAGATGTGTCTGGACTTGTTTCCCTTGAGGTGAGTGAAAAACATTAAAAATGTAAGCTAAACAGATCCTGTCAAAGATGTTGTCCATTCCTAACATAATCTTTCAGAGGATTAATAGAACTGTCAAATGCATATTGAAACAAAGAGTAACTGACCTTGGAGCAAGACCAAGCTTTGGATCAAACTTCTGTGTACATCCAGAGGATTTTTGTTGTACTCTGCCTTCCTTCCTTTTTTATATATGGCATCTTAAAAATACATCTCTGAGTCTTCTGTTGCTGACCCCATGCTTTATGATAGTAGTACATAGCACCTGTTTTACTTTAGGCTATTTCTTCTTCTTCTTTTGTACTTTAAAATACAATTAATACGTTTGACTGCTTTTCTGTTCTAAAATAAAAATCCAATATGAGAAGGAATTCAGGAAAAAGTAATATATATGTAAGGTTATACAACCATTCAGAGAACTTGAAACCATTGATATAATGCACATCATCAATATGTGACGTGCAGGGTTTACTTTTCCTTCTTTAAGGTGATTGTATGTCTTAATTGTACAGTCTTTCCACTACGTTACAGTGCCTTTAGCTGCGGGTTAGCTAAAAGAGAAGCATTTTTTTTTTTGTAAATGAAGAATATTGGCAGATGGCTATAGCTTATAAGCCTTTGCTTACCTACTCTATTCTGCAGTTGGAATTATTTTTAAAATCTTAGATGTTGAGAAGAAGAGTTTTTCTTTGGTTTAACATAGTCCCTATAAGGGAGACTAAAGGATTGTAAGATATTTTAGACATCCTTCTCCAGAAGTCAGAGGGGAAAAATCCACCTTGTTGTTACGGAAGAAACCCCCAGTGAACTTCTGTTGTGTATGGAGTGTTGTAAAAGGATGAATAAAGGAATTTTGGATCATAGAATAAAGAGTTGGAAGTGGCTTCATAGGCCATTGAGACCACCCCATTCAGTGCAGGAAATCCAGCTAGAGCAGTGGTTCTCAACCTTCCTAATGCCGTGACCCTTTAATACAGTTCCTCATGTTGTGGTGACCCCCAACCATAAAGTTATTTATTTATTATTTACAATGCCTCCCCCCGGCAAAGGCCAGCTTGCCAGCCAGGAACGGGGGGGGCGGCCAGGGAGGGAAGAGGGGCCGCGCGTCTCCCCCGGGAAAAAACTCCGAGAACCCCCCTGGGCTCTGCTTCTGCTTCGCTCTCGTTTCCGCGGGGGGGGGCAATGTGGGAAAAGTTTCCAGAGTGTTGACCCTGGCCAGGGGGGAGGAATCCCAGCGCCTTTGTCTTTTGCACTGGGCACAGCTCGCCCCCCTAGAAAAGTGCCGCCTTGCGGCCCCCCGGCCCTTCCACAGCGCCCCCCTTTGTGGCGAGTGGGGCAGGGGCCTTGGCGAGGAGGGGGTCTGCCCCCATGCTGCTGCCGCCTCCCCAAGCTGGCCCGTCAGACAGGAGATTCTCCTGGTAGTGGGGAAGCGATTTCATTCCCTTCTGAACAGGGGCAGGAGGGCACGAGCACGTGGCTCGTGCTCACGCACCACCACCAAGGAGGAAATGGAGCCTAAGACCATCGGAAATACGTATTTTTCAGTGGTCTTAGGCGACCCCTGTGAAAGGGTATTTCGACCCCCAAAGGGGTCCCGACCCACAGGTTGAGAACTGCTGAGCTAGAGTATCTCCAACAGGTAGCTGTCCAACCTCATTTTGAAGATATCCTCCATCTCTTTAGGTAGTTCGTTTTATTGTTGAACAGCTGTTACTGTCAAGAAGTTCCTTCTAATGTTGAATTGAAATCAACTCTCCTGTAACTTAAAATTCTTAGTCCTGGTCCTATTCTTTGCAGCCACAGAGAACCAACCTGCACATTCCTCTTTGTGAAAGGTCTTTCAATATTTAGAGAGTGCAATCGTGTCACCCTTCAGTTTTCTTTTCACCCTGCTGAACATGGCCAACTCCCTTAGAATTTCCTCATATGTTTTGTTCTCCATATCTTTTATCATTCATGTTGCCCTTCTCTGAACCTGCCCCAGTTTGTATATCTCCTTCCTAAAATGAGATGCCCAGATCTGAATGCAGTACTCCACATGAGGCCTGACTAGTGCAGAATTTAGTGGGATTATTACTTCCCTTGTTTTGGAAACTATGGTTCTGTTCATGCAAGCTAAAATATTATTTGCCTTCTCCTCTGCCTAAATGTAGAATTTTCCCTTTGTCTCTCTTGAATTTCCTTCTGTTAGTTTCAGCTCAGTTTTCTAGTTTATTAAGGTCCTTTGGAATTCTGTTTCTATCTTCCATTGTGTTAGCTACCCCTCCCATTTTGTGTTATCTGCAAATTTGATAATGAGTTTCCCTGACCCATTGTCTTAAGTTGCTGATAAAATACTGAAGAGTCTCGGCCACAGGACAGAACCCTGTGGGACTCCACTCAAGACTTCCCTCTGGTCTGAAGCACAGACACATTGGATCCACATGATACAAGTTCCTTCTGGTCACTTTAGTGCTACTGACCAGGAAAAGAAAAGATATAATTCTTGGAAATGGCACCTTTTCCCACCAGACCCCCTCCCCATATAAAAATAGAAATTTTATAGAATTACTTAATTTTTTAAAGCTTCCTAGAAAAGCTTTCTTGTATTTTCAGTAGGCTTTAACAGCTTTAAATGGTTGCTAAAATTATTCATTGCTCTGTTCAAATTATAAACTGAAATAAACTTTCTGTACACTTTTATTTATTGCAAAGCCTACAGAACTTCCTTCCATAAAAACTTGCAGATGATAAGGTGAAAGTATAATACTTTTCATAGATCTTTCATAGCTACCTGAAAAATTGTTTACAATTGAGAGCTTTTGTGTTTTCCCTTTACTTTTCACCAGTAAAAATTATACTTTACTCTTCCATGATTTCACCTTCTGAAAACCATACGACATTAAACATGATAAGGAGCAGCAACAGTTTTTTTCCACTGAAGCATATTTAGTTAATTGTATGCTTAGCTACTGAATAATTGCTGGTTTGACTAAAAATTCTGCATATTTTTTTTTTACAGGTTCTTATCTTGTCAAACAACCTTCTAAGAAACCTTCCGCATGGCATTGGAAACCTGAGGAAACTGAGAGAATTAGATCTGGAAGAAAACAAGCTGGAGTCCTTGCCAAATGAAATAGCATACCTTAGGGACCTACAGGTGAAATGATCATGTGTAGAGAAACCTTCCAAGTTCATGCTCTGTCAATAGAAAACATTTGTGTCTAAAATGATGTGCATGATTCTACATGAAAAGGAAATCTCTTTCATTTTGTCAGGTTGCTGATATAGTGGTAGCTGCTTCCAATATGAAGCAGAAAGTCTCAGAATATTTCTGTTTTATAGCAGTTTGATACCACTTCATTTGTCCCACTTACTGAAAATTCTTTGCTCAAGAGTTGCACTGAATTCTGAGTACCTCTCTGAACGATGGTTCCAGGATCCTGTTTGACACAGTCCAGACATTTACAATTGTATCACACCTTTCTTAGAAAGGCATTAGGGATTGAAAAATATGAAATTCTCTTTAGGTGTCATGGTGGTGGAAAGAGACTTTATGGAACACCTGCCCTGTGTGGTTCCTGTGCATATTAGGTAACATTGCAGGAGGATAAAGTCCCAGCTCTGGGTTATAATTTCTTGTCTGGGAGTAGAGAAGATAACACTAAATTTCCAGTGATGGAATAAACTTACCCACCTGGATGATTTCTGTTACAAAAGATTGTATTAATTTGATGTGTACATATTCATTTTACTCCACCAGAGATTGATCCTAACAAATAATCAGTTGAGCACCCTTCCTAGAGGAATTGGCCACCTTATCAATCTGACGCATCTTGGACTAGGGGAGAATTTTCTTACACAGCTTCCTGAGGAAATTGGTAAGATGTGATTGGCTTTTGACTATACGTGAATGAATGACTATACATGTTTCAGCTGCCATCAAGAAAGTGGAGACATTCTATATATGTTGTTGTTGTGTCTATCTGCTGTAATCCAGTTCTGTCTTACTCACAGGCTTGTCCTAAGCAAGAATCCAGAGAAGTGGGCTTTCTATATATTCATGGGGGACAGTTATCAAAAGAACACTGAAGTTACATTAATGCTACTCATAGGTTACTTTCAACCTTTGGAAAACACATGCTGGATATTCTGCCAATTTGATGAGCCTTTTCCATAACTTTCATTTATTAGAACAACTTTGGCATAATACAGTCTTTCAGAATAGAAGTTTGGAGTTAATTTGTCACATTGGTTTGTTCTTCTCTAGCTTGATTTTTCTTTGCACGTCATCCACAGAGCTCTGCTGTAATTGTAGGCTAAATGCATATTGAATTCATGGTTCTTTTTTTGGATACCATAGATATTTGAAGTGCTTTGATAATAGATAGAAGAAAATTGGTACAGTGGCGCCTTCACTTTCACAAGGTTCAGATGCAAAACCCTCACAAAAGTGGAAAAACCACAAATAATGCCCCCAATCCTGCAATCCCCCTCCAATTCCCTTCTGGGGCTCCCTCCCCCATTCCCTTGCCTTTTGCAAGCGAGGGCCAGATGCAAGGGAATGGTAGGGAGGAGCGCCAGAGGGGAGAAGGGAGGTGTGTGTTTATGCATCCCCCCCATTCCTTTGCATTTTGCCTTGGCGTGAGTTCTCAGCACCAGGGCCAGAGGCAAGGAAGTGGGAGGGGGGAACTCTAGAAGGGAGAAGGAAGGCTTGCACAAGCCTTCCCCACCATTCCTTTGCCTTTTGCCTTGGGACGAGTTCTCAGCACTGGGACAAAGGTGAGGGAATGGGAGGGGGAGTTCCAGAGGGGAGAAGGAATGTACATGCATGACTCCCTGCCCCTATTTTGTTGCCTTCTGTCCAGGTGCTTTCCTTCCTTCTCTGCACCCAGCAAAAGGCAAAAGAATGGGAGGATGAGAATGTGGGAAGGAAGGCAAGTGTGCCCGTTGTGAATAATCAAATTTGCAAAGGTCAAACCCACAGATGTGGAGGGAAGGTTGTATATAATATGGATATTAATTTATAGAAGTGTAATATGTTCTAAGATTTTTTGTTAATTTGCTAATAACAACATTGCATAATATTATATTCAGAGAGAAGTACATTTGAGTATTTTCTACCATCCTTTGCTGTATAATTATGGTCTTTGGAGGCAGTATATTATAGTAATAGCTCCAACCACTTCAGTGAGGGTGTTGGAAGTCAGATTTCTGCATTTTGTAGTTCATGTCTATTGTAGTTTAGCTTAGTTTGTTAGGTCATAGTTTGTTTGCTGATCAGTGTGTTTTTGGTATGTGTTGTTTTATATTACATTAAATTTTCTGTTATTATTTTTTTAAAGAAGATAATGGATGTTTTAAGAAGTCACTTTCTGATTTTATCATTCTGGATAGTCTGAATTGCCTTCACTCCATGCTGTCTTTTTAAAATGCTAACTGCAGTGTTTGGCTTTTGCAGGTACACTGGAGAATTTGGAAGAATTGTATCTAAATGACAACCCTCATCTAAACAGTCTACCTTTTGAATTAGCACTCTGCAGTAAACTGTCTATAATGAGCATTGAGAACTGCCCACTTAATACCCTTCCAGCTCAAATCGTTGCAGGTGGACCTTCCTTTATCATCCAGTTCCTCAAGATGCAGGGACCATATCGTGCCATGGTCTGATGGATATCTGCCCTATTAATGTACAAAATATAAATGGCACTGAGAGTGTCACTGTGTATATAATATTATCTAGGCCACATGGTGCCAGGATTGGATAGAAGTTGGCTTGTCCCATACACTGTACAAAATGCAGAGAGCATTATTGGTATTGTGTATGTGTGTATATATAATATAATATATAGAATGTATATTATATTATATATAAAGCATAAATAATATAAAACAGGCAAATTTAAGACCACATTTATGTGTTTCTGTTCACAGGGGAAACATAGCCATTCATGTTTTTTTTTTCTTTGTAAAATGCTTGTCTATAAGTTTTCTTTGCTGAATTTAATGTTTGGGAAACTGTGGATACCAGTTAACTTTATACAGTTGCCAATTACTGATCAGTTTCAGGGACAAAATGTTTTAGATGGAGTTCTCTTCCCAAACAAAACAAAAACCAAATTGATAACATGACCTTTTCTTTATCATTTCCCTCAGCTCTCATTCTTTGTGATAAAAATCCTTAGACATAAATTGTTTGTAAGATCTTTTAACTTACTTTTAAGATTCAGAGCAAATGGTTGTTGTTTACAGTCAGAGTAAATCACTGGATTATTATTATTTGGTTTACTCTGTTTTAATCATATCTAGAATTTTTGTGCTTCTGCTGAGGGCTTTTTATTGATGGATTTATATAAAAAGAAAAACATAAACTGGTAAACAGGAAAAGATGAAGTCCAACAAAAGCTTGAACTTGTTTTTAGTCTTGGTTTCTTCAGTTCATCAGTTGTAAGCATATCATATTAGAACCATTTGTTTTATGGTTGGCTTCATTTAGCACACACAGGCAACACATTCTGATTTAAAAATTGACAGATTTGTTGAAAAGTTACGTGTTCTGTCAAGGTCTAATAGATGGGGAAATATATATATAAGGTGGTGTTGATATAAATTACAACAGGCGATTGTAAGGTTTTTTCCTGGTCTTTGTACAATTAATGAATGTGTCTTTCTTTGAAACACTGCAGTATATGTAAGATTTACGGTTAATTGACAATGTTACTCTGGTTTTATATCTTGCCTTGCCTTGTACATCCTTCCATTATTATGGACCGTCTGTGTCCTAGCACAATATCTCCATGCTGTGCTGTTTTGCTGCTGAACTAAATGCACTTTTCCCTAAAGCTGGGACACTTGCTTCAAAGTAATCAGTTCAGTACCATGATTTATTCTCTTAACCTCATTCTGTCAATCTCAGTATTAAAGACTGGTCTGTTAAAAAGGACACCTTTTCATTTGTATTTAGAACTTGATCATTCTGTAGAAAACCAGTAAAGTAGTTCACATACAATTGGTGTCATTTTCATGGCTGTATAAAGGGCTAATGTTGCTCCAGTGAAATAGATACTTGCTACTACACTTGGGGTACCATTTTTATGTTTCATTTTTGGAAGCTCGTATAGCAACTACATTCCAGATAGATTTATTTTCATTTGTCAATTTGCTATGATGGCTCTGCTTCTGGGATACTAGAATTTAGAGAATGCTGTGTCTTTTGAACCAATGTTACATCATAGTTGCCAGAGGAAATTTACCATCTCTTCAAGGTTTTTTTTCTGACAATGAGATCTAATGAATAGGCACAATCTATAGATAGTCATGCATCTTTTTTTCCACCGATATCAGTAAGATTTAAGCTTCTGCATGTGTGTTTAAGGCTGTGCTCATAAGCACAGTTACTTCTGAGCAAATGTGCTTAAGATCGCTCTACAAGTCTTCATTATTTTCAGTGGTAGTTGGATGCTCCTGAGTTTCTGTGGGTTGAGCCCATCATATCTGCCTTGCTCTGCTTTCTATGAGATGAATTCTAGCTTTCATTAATGTTCTCACTGGCAAGGAAGAATTTCCTAAAGAAAGGCAGGTAGAGATATAAAACCTTAAAGGGCTTAGGCTTGTAATAAAACTACTTTAGATGTCACTGGATTTCCAGAGCGTTTTTGGTTTGGATTCAGAATTATCAAGCCAAATTGGGCTGGCAAAAGCAGACTTTATGGCGCCTTGAAATGCTACTGCTTGCTAAATTGGGTGGACTGTGCTGTGGGGGTGGGGATAAGGAGAAAGGAGAAGATCTAAATTGGCACCATCCATATGTATCATGGGTGCCCACTCTTCAGCTTCCCACACCACAGGCTACCTCATTCACCACAGTCGTGCAACACACTGTAGCATTTTAAACAGGCTGCCATGGGAAGAGGCAGGTGGAGAGCTCCATTTCCACTGGCCTTGTTACTCGCTTTATTGTTCACATATAGCTCTGGATCCATGCCATTAATTCTACCACCACCACCACCACCTCCTCCTCCTCCTCCTCCTCCTCCTCCTTCCTCTTCTTCTTTTTAAAAAAAGTCTGTTAATAATTGTTTCACTCTAGATAGTTGTTTATAAAAATGTATAGTTTCAGCTGTGTGCAAGCCTACCCGTCTGAGCATTCAAGTGTGAAAATACAAAGATGCCTGTAGTGGTGGTCAAAAAAATTAAAGTCCATTTTATGCTGAAGCTGTAAACTTGTTCCATTGATTCAGTACATATGTCTTTATGTGCTGCCCACATGCACTTTTTTAATGGGTGGGGATAGTCTTTTCAAGTCAACTATTTATCTATTCCTTTAAAAGCAAGAATTTAGCCATGGACTGAAAATTGTTCTGGGTAGAGCTGGAGAAATCTCTTTGGAAACTTTTAAAGAATTGAAGTAGGCTAGTATGTGTCTAGTAAGCTGACTTCTTCTGCCACTGTGGAACTGGAGGTAGATGAAGCAGGACTGCATTTGTGGAATTGATTGTTTGTCTGTAAATACATTAATACAATTGTTCATCTTGCCAAGGATTATATGACAGACTGTTTCTCTCAAGAAAAATGCCTGCATGTTAGAAATTGGTTTTATTTATTCACTGATACACTTAGAGATAACTGGTTTTTTTTTAAAAAAATAGTGAAACAGTTATACTTCAGCTTAATATGTGCAAAGTCAAAATACATTCTAGTGTTAAGCATTGAATCCATGCTCCCAAATCCCTCTCCCATTTTGTTCCATAATGTGTGCAGAATGCAAAGGAAACATATTTACAGGAGGGTAGTAATGAGTTCTGGGCTTCAGGAAGTTACATTTCTTTCAAAATGCAAATAATTATCATTTGATTTTAAAGTTGGCCTTTCAGATTGAAAATTATTAGGTAACCAAGCATAAGGTACTTTTCTTCAGCCAATTGATGACTTTTAATCAGTTAGATAATGCCAAATTAAATATATGAAGGAGGTATGAGCTGAAGTTTAAAACTTGAACTAAAACTTGCTAAATAGAACTGAGAGAAAATTAATGGATTTATGATACTGAGATATTATTAAGGTAAAAGACAATAAATCAGGAAGACTGATTTTTGGAAATCTTTTTTGGAGAGGTAATAAATGTACCCTTTGCTCTTATAATAGTATGCCTTCAGTAATTCTACTAATTCAATTTCTGGTTTTTAAATGAGGCCTCAGAATAAGTGACAATCCTTCCTAGTCTGTCTTAAAGTTTTGATGGAAATCAGTACATATCCTCCCAATATTTAGTTAACAGCAAGTTTATTTGGAACCTGTAGTATTGTCTTTACTGTAAAATTGTAAATATGGATTTCCTAACACAGAGAGCAATTGATTAATTTGTTCCATTCTAGGAAACATTGGTAGCAACTGTTGAGCAGCTGCCATGGATGCTTCTGTCCCAATACTGTCCTCCAGTTACTCTCATGAAATGAAGAGGTAAAATCTCCCTGACTGGTAGTAATGCATACGGTTGTCACATAGCTAATGATGCAGTGTTGCTACTGATTTGCTTTGTTGGATACTTCTGACACAATAGTTGGCATAATTTTAGAGGCATAGAAAGAAAGACGTTACCCTAACTGTGGCAGCACACATTACCCTTACAGTATTGAATCAGCCATATATATTGGCCTGTTAAGGAGGATTTATTCAGCTCTACTTGGGTTAGGGGGAAATAAAATAATCCAGCATCCATCTCTTAATATTGAGTTAAAACACCAAACTGTAACTGGCACTGTGATTCCTTTTAGGACAGGATATGTATCTTAGTATGGCACTCATGAAATGTTAATAGCAGTTAAAATGCTACATTTAGGGATGAGGCTGAAGAGATGGAAAGCCATTAGGCTGCCGAATTGGCTTTAAAGAGCTTCACTCACATTTCTTGGGGGATGCTTTCAAATTTGCTTTCTGCTGAAAGTTTGCAGTGTTTACTATTTTGATGCTTCAGACTTTACCTTATTTATCTTTGCAAATATGTTAAGTTGGGAGGAAATCTAGCTCCCTGAAATTGTTTTGCAAAGTATTATTAAGAAGAGAGAGCTGGAATGATTGAATTTCTATCAGAATGGCAGACAAATTCCAAAATAGCATTTTTGACTTCATTAATGTTGGGGGGTGGGGATGGGACACTGGAGCAATTTTGTTATCTTCACATATCAGAGAAAGAATGTCTTTGTAACTCTTAAATAACTTAAATGGAGCAGAGCATTTGTTTAGTCAATATTGCACTTCCATTGTATCTTTAATAAGCATGTCAGAACTTGCTTTTAATTAGGTATACACTTGGCAGTAATTTGCACAACACACCAACCTTAAAAGGCAGATGTAGAACAATTACTAATGATGATACCTGCAAAAAAATCGGATGGCTTTGTTGTTGTTCTACAGAGAAAACCATGATTCTGTTTATTATTTCAGTGTTTGGGTCTTAAGCAGGACAGTGCAGGATTCTGCCTCTTTAATAGTAAGGCCTCACTGATTTGTGATTGAAAATGAAAGTGTGTAAACAGTCTACAAAAAATGTACTTTCTGAATTATTATAATGTTGATTGTTATGTCTATAAAAGATTGCCTTGCTTTTTTATAAGTCATTCTGTATCAATGTATTCATTATAAATAGTATATTTGTAAATGAGCTACACTGAGTCTTTTGGGCATTTTCTGATGGTAAAGTCTAAATGTGTCTACAGGTCTATGGAGTATCATGGATGGTTGACATTTTTCATTTCTATTACATAATCCCTCATTTTTCAAAGAGGGCCCTGTCTGTCTGGCATTAAAGGAGGTTTGGTGTATATTAACCTTTACTTCAAAAGCTGCACGACAGTAATTGGTCTGAAGGTAAAGGAATCTTGGTTTAAAGCCTGAACTTCCTGTTTATTCTAAGTAAGCCTTATAGTGGAAATAATTGGCTACGTCACTGTGTTTTGTAGACAGGAAAAAATCAAATCTTTGCAAAGGATTTTTGGTGAACACTGCATTTTCATATATCTTATATTGGGAAGATGGAACATCACCTGGAGTCAACCAATTTTTCTTACATATGAAAACTGCCATTGCTTCCAAATATTTTCC
Organism: Ctenosaura bakeri; assembly: GCA_948474755.1. Lineage (NCBI taxonomy): Eukaryota > Metazoa > Chordata > Lepidosauria > Squamata > Iguanidae > Ctenosaura > Ctenosaura bakeri. The sequence continues at coordinate 68,254 of CAOLHI010005032.1, read as the reverse complement.
AGGTTATATTCATTATGCCATTTCAGGAAGTGTGGGTTGAGTCCATGTATTAGAAGTTCATGCTTTCTTTGTGGAATGCTTGGGACTAGAAAACAACCTGAATGATGAATGCAGTGTTTAACTGTACCACAAAATTAAGTGAGAATGTTACAGCAGCAGGGCCCTGCAAGTTTCTTTGAATAAAAACATGACTTTCTTTATCAGAAACCCCATAAATATGGGAAACAGGTCCCTCTTCAGTATTTCTATTAAACACACTGACACCTTTTTAAAACCAGACCTTTAAAACATCCCCATGCTTCTGAAATATCACCTATCTGTGCAAGGTTCTGAATTAGTTCTGAATTTTACACCTGCTGAGGTGTAAAAGCAGTCAAGAGTGCCTGTTATTAATAGTGTTGCTTTTTCCTCCCCATCATTCCCTCTATCATTCTAATGCTAGTGCTGACCTTTTTTGTGGCTTTTTGCAAATCGATTCTGTCACTTTCCTCATTGGGTATATAATGAGGATAATGCAGGGCTGCTGTGTGGATTTATTGAAGCTTATCAGGAACTGGGAATATGCGTACTAAATGCAAAGGAGTTACATCAGTAGAAAACAATCCTATCACAGAATTATAATTTGGATTAAAACTATCAAAATCAGAATCACTTACAACAGCATTTTTTCATGATTATTGTAATTACAAATTACATTATTTTGTTTGGTCTCCTGAATTTACTATGGGTAGCTGGAGAACTTAAGAAACACCAGCTTCTGGTTCCTCTTTCTGAAAGGCTAAGGTTTTGTTAGGGGTTCTCCTAAGAGGATGCTGGAGTCCAAGCTTTTTCTTATACCCACAGCTGCTCAGAGCAAACTGATTGTTCTAAGTGTTGCTGCAAACTATGGTATGGGTTGAATGCTAATGTGCGAAACTTGGTTCTGTATATAAAATATAATAGCCCTGGTGTGTAATATTCCAGGCAGTGTTGCAGAAACTGAACAATGTATTGTGACACCTTTTATTTTGAATATCTCACTGTGGATGTCTGCATGCCTGCTGTTTCCAGATGTTGAATGAGAAGGAGAAACTAAATATTTCTCCCATGTGTGAAGAGTCCCAAAAGTTAAATGCACTTTCAGAGTTGTTTCATCCATGAAAATGCCTATATAGACATTAGTTCCACATAGGAAATTTCACATGTAGCAAAGCATGGCAGGTATATAAATGCTGGTCTTAGCAGTCGGCGCAGGAAGATTGTGTAATTTGATTCATTTAATTGAAGTTCAATCAAATGCCATTCATTTAGTTTTTACTACATTTAAAGTGGTTTTTGTGATACCTACTGACACTTCAGACTGTAATTTTGCCACCTGTGTACATATCACTCTATCTTTCCATTCTAAATTCAAAGTTGCACACTTTACAAAGTCTCACACTTTACATAGGCGAATGATCTTTGCACTATTGGGAACTTGCAGAATTATTCCCAAGTTTCTGCCATCTCCTTTTCAGTCACTTTGCTTTTGGTCTGTCAGTGTTCTGCATAGGTATGGGCTGGGGCATGGAGGTTATAACATGCCAGTAAATGACTCTCCGTGTCATCATTGGAGCAAAAATGTGGCGAACAAAAATGTCAGTGACATATCCTATGGGAGAATGACACCTATTCTGGTTTTCATTGACATACTCAAGAATGCATGTGTTGCATGATCTGTTACAGAAGGTGGCAAAGTGACATTGAAGTTTGTTCCCTTCTCCCTTCTGATCAACTTTTTACTTTGAAAAATAAAATTTTGCTGGTATCAAGTCTACCTCTGGTAAACCAAGACAAGTTTTGTTGTTATATTACAGAAAAACCATTGTCTCCCCCTCTGGCCAGGGAATACATTGTGATAAAACATAGATGACAGTTTTAATTAGCAGCAAAGTGACAACCAAGAAACTGGTATGGCTTCATTTTGCCTATAGAGTGACAGATAAATGCCACACTGAACAAATCTTGCCTTTTAATGCACTTCTTGTTGTGTATCTTCAAGTTGTCTTACTTATGGTAAGCTTGAGGCAAACTTGTCCTGGGGTTTTCTGGGGCTGAGAGCATGTGATGTGCCCAGGGTCACCAAGTGGGTTTCTGTGGTTGAGTAGGGAATCGAACCCTGGTCTCCAGTATTCAAAACACTACACCATGCTGGCTCTCAATGAATTTGTTACTCACACCAACTATAGGAGCTGTGCACTTGACAGGTATATTTACTTCTTTTCAAATAACAATCCCAAACACTTATTTAAAAAGAAAAAGAGAGAGAACATATATGTTGCTAGGTTTTAAGACTGAAAATAGAAATAGAAAAGAGATTTTAAGTATTTTTGTGTTAGCAGTACCATCCTAGTTTATTATTGTTTATAATTACAGCGATCCCTCCACCCTCTATTCGTGGGTTTGACTTTCGTAAATTGATTATTTGTGAGGCACATGCTGGCCTCCCCTCCCCCATTTTCCTTCTCCCATCCCTCACATTCCTCACCCCAGGCTTGTGAGGCTTGTGTTTAAAAAGGACATTTTTCCCCTTTGGGTGAGCAAAACTCCCTCCCACTGCGGAGGTGTAGCCTCTCTGCCATGTGATTGCACATTCTGCTGTGTATTGGCTGCTGATTGGTCAGGTGCTCTCTTTGCTCCTCCTTTCTCAAGATGGCCACCAGAAGTAATTAGAACTTCAAAACTCCCCTCTTCTCTGTCTGAGAGGAAAGTGTTGGTAAGCCTTTTAGGATGTCTTTTTTTCTCTCCCCATCCAGTGCTGGGCCAGAAGCAAAGGAATGGGAGGGGGACGCTCCTGAGGGGAATGGCAGCAGAATTGTGTGTGTGTGTGGAGTTATTCATGGTTTTTCCACTTTCGTGAGGGTTCTGTTCGCTGAACCCTCGTCAATGTGGAAGGGCTACGGTATATAGAAGAGCTCTCATCTCACTCAAACTACACTTTGGATACATACTTCTTTCCGTTTTCAGTTAAAAGCAGCTGTTAGAAGGCTACACTTTTGAATGGGGGAACATGGGGCTATTTTGGCCTTTTCTCCATTCCACAACACCCTTCAAACTTGAAAAACATTTGGAGAGATTCAAATGGTGGGAAGGAAAAAAGGATTAAACAACCATTCTTCAGTAAAGGTTGCAGACCCCTGCTGCTGCTTTGTCATTTTCTTTCTAAGATAGATTGTTGAGTGCATCTGCTTTATTAAGAGCTGAGGGCAAACTAGACATCAGAAGAATTTAAACTCACATTGAGTTTCTCAGGAAGAACTTGTGGAAGAAATGAAACTGTCCATGACAGCAGCTTGCCCGCCAAATGAGCTGACAGATTAAGAGTTTAAGGAAGAGAAAATAGCCACAATATTACTTCTCCAGGGAGCCATGGCTCTCTTAAATCCAAGAAATGGGTGATCACTGTAACTTGCTCAGAAACATTTTGTAGTAGATGTTGTTTTGACAGCAGGAGGTTTGAAACCAATGTCAAGTAATGGTGGTTTTGGTCCTTAATCTTTGAACGAACAGATGGTTATTCCAGATTGTGCCATTTAATTATCCTTTCAAATAGTTTATTACTATTTTCATGTGGATGGACTTCTAACATATCTCTAATCGTATGGGTTTCACCAAGATAAGAGTGTGCCAAATTTCACGAAACATGGCATTGTGCAGTTAACAGTTTTTAGTAAACATCTGTATAATCTGTAATACCTCTTCTCATTTTTGTAACATCTTGTTCTATGTGATTAGAATGTCATTCGTAATTACAGTGCACCCACTTTAGGTGCAACCTTGCATGCACGAATTCAGGGTCATGTGAAGAGGCAAACTGCAGCCTTTCCGTTTGCTCAAAGTGCCTGCAGCCTGCCAAGATAACAGCAGAAATAGGATAGTAAGCTCCACCCCACACCTTGTGATCCAAATAAGCAGATGAGGGGGAATGTGGCCAGAAGGACTCAAGAGCTAACATCTATAGGCAGCATGATACAACTTGGAAAACAGACAACAGGACGTCTTTGCATAGCAAGCGACCAGTAGTAGCAGTATTCATTATTCCTCCTCCTCCCCTCCTCCTCATCTTGCCTTTTCCCTAAAACAGAGACATGAGGAGACATAACAAAAATTAAAACATACAGATAAAAGTGCATACAAAAACATCAGGGGAACTATATGAAAAGTTATTGTTAAAGTGTGCAATTAAACTGTTCAAAGATTCAAAACCATTCAAACCAAATCCATTAAGGAGGCCAAAGATAAAAATCAATGGAGGACCACACTGTTAAAAGCTCTTGCAGTTGGCTCCTAAAAGCCTGTCACAATAGAAAAGTTTTGACTTGCTAATGGAAGGCCAGTAAGGAGGGAGCATCCCAGCCTCTCCAGGGAAGGAATTCTAAAGTCTCAGATTAGTTACCCAGAAGATTCTCTTTTGGGTTCCCACCAGATGTATCAGCAGTGAGACCAAGAGAAGAGCAGTTAGTGCATTCTCTATAATTCATGCTTAAGACTTGCTGACCACTGTTGGGAATTACTTCTAGCTGTGCTGCCAAAGCATATGCCATGCTGAAACAGAAGGGCTTTTTTACATACTGTGTTTCTATTGTAGAGTGTCTTCAAATCCACTCTGACTTATAGTAGCCCTGTCATAGGGGTTTCTTGCTAAGTTTGTTTCAGAGGAAGTAGGCTATTGCATTTCTTTTAGGCTGAGAATATGTGACTTGCTCAGGGTCACCCAGTGCATTTTCATGGCTCAGTGGAGATTCAAGCACAGTTCTTGAGTTCTAATCTAACACTTAAGGCATTACACAATAGTGGCCATGCCACATATTTTTGTACAAAACTGCAAAAACTCTCCTACCTAACATGAAGATATGAGAACTTTCTCACACCTAATAACACTGAGCTTACCTGAGGTCCAATTTTCTGTACATATGAAAAAGTCAAGCCAGGTGTGTGCATCTTCTTTTTGAGGGAGGGCTTTAGTTTCTTCCTGGTACCTGTTGCCACCATGAGAAGATAACCAAAGAATGGAAGAAACAGACTGGTTGAAGAAAATGATGTTGGCTCTAGTTGTTAATCTTGCATAACAATGGTGGAGCATAGAAGTCCACCAAATGTAGTTGAATGTCCTCTCTCTCTCCTTTTGAGTGCAGCCTCAATATCAAATGCCTGGGCGCACCATGTCATAGCCATGGAGTGGCCAAGAGAGTACAGAGAGCAGCAGGAAACACTTGGCTGCAGGAAAATGACATCATCTGCATGGACCTCCAGTGGAACCCCAGGAGGTCCAGAAAAATGCCTGTTCCTTCCTGGCAGCTGATTAGAAGAATGTGGCTGGCTGTCCCCACCCCCCTTGATTGCTGAATAACCATTTTGGTGGTGTGGCCATTTTGAAAACAGGTAGGTAGCACAGGGGTGTGTGTGTATGTGATGGATGGTAATGCTGAATTCCTTCATCTCCCATGACCATACATACCTGTATGAGTGTCACAAACAGGATTCCAGCTGCTAGATTCCTGGCTATATTTAAAATGATCACCTCATGAAGCTGAGGAAAGAAATGGTTCTACTGGAATGGGTGTGGGAGTTTTGCTGCATGTTAAGAATTATGAAGAGAAAGCCAAGCAATCCTGTCCAATCACGTAACTTGGAAAACTTGCTAGGTAGCATCTGTATCCAGCTTGTTTTAAATGGCAAGATCAATTGCATAGTTTTGAAAGCTGTTAATTGCCATCATCACTAGAAGGATTATATAATGCTGTAAGATACACTTGTAAACTGAACTTTGCAGAATTACTAATGTTGTTGCAGTTATTTCCATTTTAAGTTTTTTCCCCTGAGGGTGAGGCAAAATAGATTCTCTTTAGCCTAAACGTGTCTTGTTACTTTCTTCAGGTTTCCAATGACACACATCATATGGCAATCAACATTAAAGCAACAATCCAGCCCATCCTTCAGATTGAACCTACTACGAACTGATTTCACAGTGTTCATCTATATGCAGTTATGAGGATAGGCTGAAGGATTTCTTACATAGTTCTGTATTTCTTTCTTGCAGTTGTGTTCCAACAAACCTGATCTCAAAGAAAACAAAGGGGGAAAAAAGATCAATGCAGACTCTCTTTGTGTTGGAAGATGTGTGTGTATGAGAAAGAGAGAAACCACAGGAGTGTATGTGACTATTGGAAATGTTTACTAAGACTGTTTTGGGGTGCAGGTTTAGGATTCTATCACAGCTCAAGAGGGAAGGAGTGACACGTAATCCTCTGGAAAAGACCAAATTTCTCAGTAGCAATTTGAATATAAAAATCACAGTCTTGTGCTAACAATTCCAGACCCTTTGGGACTTTAGGAGGTGCCAACTCTCCTGATCTTTATTTACATGCTTCATAACTCATTGTGATGCTCCTTTGCATTTTGACTAGCTTCACAGAATCATTTTGAAGATGACCTTTAGTAATCTCAGCCTCATTCAAAATGTCTGATAACCAACAGACAGTGGTAAATTCTTTCTTAAACAATCTACCTTCACTTCACAATGACACCCTTGCTAAGAGGCATCCTTATGACTAGCATCTCTCTCTTTTAAAGATTGGTAACCCCACCACCACCACCACCACCACCTAGGGCTTGCTTTCTCAGTTGATGTTTTTTTTCTTGGTGATTCCACATGAACCTTCCAAGTTTTATTGCTGATTGGTGAAGTGCTGAAGCGGTGATAAATTCAGACCATTTCTGCTGTCCCTCTGTGTTGGGAATCAGTACACACAGGGCCAAAGTACTGTCACAGTAAAGATGAGTGGACATATTTCATTCTTTCTAACACACACACACACACACGCACGCACGCACATATGCACAGAGAGAGGCTAGGGCTTAATAGGATTGAGAATGCATTGAGGGGGTGGAGGGGAGGGTTAATCTTTTTTGTCACACTGTTTCAGTGAAGGACATTGCGTCCGAAAGCCTGTTTGCCTGTTTTTTTACTACATTGCAGAGCAAATAGATCCCAGGCTGTCTGTCTGTCTCTTTTGCTCACATACAGAGAGAAAAACACCCACCCACATTAAGGAGATGGAGCTGCGTTCACATCATTTCCAATGCAATCTAAGCCTGGGCTCAGTTCTCATCCTTGGATCCTTCATGATTCCTTTGTGTCTTCTCTGTGGTCTCTTTTGCATTCCTAGCATGGCAGTCTCTCCTGGGAAAGAAGGAAGCCTCTTTCCCAGCTATGCTTCTAGCACTTTTATTCATTTATTTTCATTATACAAAACTCATATAAAGGAAGGGAAAAATACACACACAATCAAGAAAAATCAAAGTACAATAAACCTAAGCATAGAACAAGGTACCCAAATGTCCCCAAAAGATGACCTTATTAAGTGGACACCTGTATGCCAGAGCTTCAAATGCTGAAAGGACTGTAAGATCTTCAATCCACTGAATAATGAGGAAGATCTTCCCAGTATTCCCATATAAATCTTCTAGTCACAGTAAGGGCCGTTTACCCACAGTTTTGCAGATCGCCAGTTAACTTCCAAGAAACATGCAGACAAGTTAAAAGCATATAGACATCTTAAAAATTCAAATGCAAGTAGCAACCTCACCCTGAGGAGTTGTAACTGACAGCCCAATCATATGACTGAAAGACTCAGCAGGTGAATTGCAATGCCAGCCATTAGAAAGCCTAAATCTTTACTGCAAAAGTGTTGTGTTCACTAGATCTAGACTATACATTTCAGCTGAATAAGTCACAAGTTTGTAGATACAGTGAGTATAGTAGCAGGTGTTAAGCAGTCCTATAAATTAGTCCAGTTCCTTATTCCATTCATTCCTGAAACCTTGCAGTTGTTGTGTGCCTTCAAGTCATTTCTGACTTATGGCAATCCTAAGATGAATCTATCATGGGGTTTCTGGAGCCGAGAGTGAGCGACACTCCTAAGGTCACCCAGTGCATTTCCATGGCCAAGTGAGGAACTGAACCTCAGTCTCCAGGGCTGCAGTCCAGTGTTCAAACCACTGCATCTGTTACTGTGGTTCAGACCTGGACGTTGATAGCACTAGATATCCCTTTTGATATCAAATAATTCAACCTTTTCCTGGCACCCTGGCTCATATGTTTGCGAGGGTCCCCAGAAAAGCACGTACACAAGGAGCAGCCGTTAATGGCAGGGATTTCCAACTTCCCCTCTCAGGCAGGCATTTCAAAAGCCTTGGTCGTTGCTCCGGTACCTGGCTTGCAGATCCCTTTAATCTCACAAGATGCTGGATTCGCGCCCATAACTAGCAAGACCACGATAAGTGCCCATCGATTTGCACTTGGGCTGCATCCTATTGCGGCAGCTTTGATCCTTTTCTGAGCCTTTTGTCCAGTTCAAAAACTTACTTTGTTCTCAACGTTTATGGCATGGCCCGCAGACACAATTTCTGCTATATAAACCCCTAGTTCTGAGAGTTCAGAGAACTGCTTCTGAATTTCATCTCACCTTGCTGTCAGTCAGTGTGGCAAGTTCCCTCATCAAACCTCGCTGAGCTCCCTTTTTCTCCATCTTTCCAGGACTACATGATCAGGTGTCGTATTGCCCATCCCTAAGCTCTCCTTTTCCTATTTCTAAGTTAGCAGTGTGTCTGTTGTCCTCTATGTTGCTTTTCAATAAAACATTAATTGGTTTACTCTGAATTTGTCTGGCTCACTAACCTGACGCTGTATACATAGAGTGAAAGGTCTCCGCTAACGTTGCCCTGCCCCTCGTTAGCCAGCGAGTGTGCTCTAGTTAATTTCCCCATTTGTGTTAATATTTGGATATTTGGGTGTCCCTCTGGGACCCCAAGATACAGGGTAACACATCATTCTGGCACTCTCTGAAACCTTGCATATCATTTATTACTCAACAAATATTTATAAATAATTATTGTGGGTTTCTTGCTTGCTTTCTTGCTTGCATTCAATAAGCATTTGTGAGAGTGAAGGAGACACCAAAGAACTCAATGCTATGGGCCATACTTAAATAACAAGAACTTGCCGGAACATAAAGTTTGGCCAGTGTGCATTTGCCATGCTTCCCTTTATTTATTATGATATTTATATTTCCCTCCCATTTGAAAATCTCATGGTGGTATACAATAAAATCAATTTAAGACATTAATTAACAGATCAAAGTCTAACATATATATTAAATCATGTATCAACCTCAGCTTAAGTCACCCCTAGCCCTGTCCAATCACATCTTCTATAAAAACAGCTTCTTCCCAATTTTCAGACCTGGTTTGCCTCATGAAGTTAATTTGTCATGAGAAAATTGATTAACTAAAAGCCATCATTGGATAGAATCTGTACTGTATAAGGAGCTGCTTCTATACTACATTAGATCATTGTTCTATCTCATCCAACTATGTTTACTCTGACAATCGATCTCCAGGTGTTTGGTCAAAGCTTGTAAAAATATAAGAACATCAGAATTGTGATAAACAGGACCAAAGACTTAGGCTTCTGTTCTGGTTGTACCATGGCTGACTAGATTCCTATAGGAAGCTGACAAACAGGACTTGGAACTCAATAGCAGAACTTCCTGCTTGTGTTCCCTAGCAGCCGGTACCAGTGAAGTAGCCTTTGAAGCGGGAGGTAATGTATAGCCATCAAGGTAGCAGCCATTGATAGATCTATCATCCAGGTCTTTCCTCCTTGAATTTTGGGGGTCTGAGGCTTGGATTTTATCTGTGACATGCATAACATCTACCACAGATCTGTGGACCTTTCCTTTCTTGTTTGCCTCCACCAATTCTGGATAGGGAATAGATCCTATATTCATTCCTAACTGAAGTATCATTGGATTTAAGATGCAGAGCCTTTCTGTACATATTGTTGAGACAGCCGGGTTTTGCTTGAGCCAAACACCAGTGGTTTTCCAGCCTACATGAAAAGTGCTGTTGTGAAATCTTGCTGCCTCTTGGTGTGTGTGAGTGTGTCTTCAAAAGGGTTCTTTCTTTTGATTTGTGCTGTGTGAAGCAATAAATGTCTACAGAGACTCACTAATAGCCAAGCCCAAAGCACTGAGTCAGCCTCCATCCCTCTTTATGGGAGGCCCTGTTGTCCAGACTTTTTGCATGAGCGAGGAGTTAGAGGCATGCATTCTGCCTCTGGGATGGGCGAGAAGTGCTGCGTTGCATTTGCAGCTATAAGGAATGATATAGAGCAGGCCAGAGTGTTCCGCCCAAGCTGGCAGGGTGCAATGTGGTGATGTAATGCCTGCTCCTAAGACGAGCTCATGCAAGTATGATGACAGACTGCACTAAGCAACACTAAAAGCCTCAAATTGTGCAATGTCTCAAAACCCCTGAAAAGCAGAGTTGTATTTTTACTTATGGGTGTGGGGTGAGGGAGCTACATTTCTAGGTCCTCTGCTTTGAAAAAAAAAATGTAAAAAATTCATTATGGAATGTAAGAATTAGACTTTCCCCCACAACATCCACTTTCCAGATAAATGTGTGTGCTCCGAATATTTAAGAGCAGACATGTTGTGGGGAACAGAAACAGTGCACTCACAGACTTCCATAGTTGGCCTTTCCTTCCTGAGGAGCGATTGCATCGGACTCTTCCACACTGTCAGCTCCTGCACCAGCTTCTTTCAGGGTCCTTGGCCTTGGTTAAGGCAGGGTCATTGTGACCGGGACTTAGGTCATTTGAACTGGCTAGGACAGTGACAAAATGTTCCCTAACCACTTAATATGGGCTCTCTGCCCATGTCTTGTCTGTCAAAGGCCCCAAGTTTACTCCTTTGGCATCTCTAGGTGGATCTGGGACCACTTCTTCTGAAACTTTGAGCTATCACTGCTAGACAGTATAAACAATACTAAGCTGGATCAGAGGCTGGAATTCTTAGTTAAACATTTTTACTTGTTGGTCAATGACAACGACTCCTCTGTCAATGGGATAGTGAATCTGTTCTGGATTTTAGTCTGAACTTTAAAGGAGCCACCCAAGGTGTTCAGTCTGTCTGAAGGCAAAGATCAGTACTTCAGACAATGCCTTTAAAATTCTGGCTTATAGCGAAAGTAAATTAATTGACTTACTGATATGGGAGCCAACACCAGAAGGAGTAACATTGTTACTTTTAATATGTTACTTCCAAGTTCCTGAGACACCAATAGTCTTGACTCAGCAGAATTTCTCAATCAGGTTCTGTGAGATCTCGGTTGTGCCCACAAGACATCCTGCGTGGAAAAAAAAAATCTAAGCTGTATGGTGTAAAGATATGTCACTGAATACCAAAAATCAAGATTGTCCATACATTCACATTTCTGAATTCTATGTATGATTGGGAAAGCTGGGAAGCGTAAAAGCTCAGAGGAAGAGAACTCATTTGAAATGTGGTGAAAGACCAATGAATGATTCTTCTCAGACGACAAGATGACTAAACTGAGATTGTTGTACATTGGACATACGTGAGTAGATGTGTGTGTGTGTGTGTGTGTGTGTGTGTCTTTCTGTCTGTCTGTCTATCTATGTGCCTTTGTGTTTTCTCAGGCAAGGAATACTGAGAGGTGGTTTTGCCAGTTTTGCCTAGGGCATCTGGTATTCATTGGCTGTCTCCCATCTAAGTACTAACAACGGTTGACCCTTCTTAGCTTCCAAGATCAGATGGGATCTGGTGCCATCAGGGTATATAAGCCTCATGATTCTCTAGGAAAGACAATAATGCTTGGCAAAGTAGAAGGCAGCAGGAAAGGAGGGATACCATATTACAGGCGGATAGACTCAGTCAAAGATTCCAGGGCCCTCAGTTTGTGTGAGACGTGAGCAAGGCTGTTGGTAGCAAGTTGACTTGGACGTCTCTCATTCATAGATTTGCCATTAGTTTAAATCAACTTGTGACAATTAATAACAAGGACAATAATTTTTATGCAGGGGGTTCCCTGAGACCTCAAAATTATTTCAAGGGTTCCTTGGAGGTAAAACAAAGTCTGACTTTTTAGCTCTTTTTGCAGATATGACAGGTTGCCTAGCTGGCTCTTTTTTAAAGGTCTGACTTGAGGTTTTTAGTTTCTACAGTTTCACTGGCAGATGGCAGTTCTGTCTTTTCATCAGCCCAGCTTTATGTCCCTGAACTAAGATGTTTGTTGTGTGCTTGACAGTGTCCCCCAGTGAAGTCGAAACAGTATTTGTGAGTGAGCTGAAAACTGCTGTTCTTATGGTAATGCCCTAGAACTCCTGGGCAGTGTGCAGCATGAACTGTCTGCAAATAGCTTCAACCTGTGGGAGTCACAGCTATAAAGATATCAGAGGCTGATTGAAAATTACACCTGCAATGATCTAGGGAAGTAATCTAAATAGAATCCCAGGTCTTGGACACAATGCCTTCTAAATAATTTCTTGCAAGGTGTGAAGGAAAAAAACAAACAAACCAGAAAGCAGCAGTTTCTTCAACACTTCAGCTGTACTTTGCAGATATGAGCAACAAAAGGGCTGCACCCAGTGGTCCAATTTGTACAGAGGCAAAAGGAAGTTTTTACAAGTTCTGTGAAGGAGAGCACAAGTATTCTCTTTTTATTGCTTTTTTTCTTCTAGACGGTAAAATAAATTACAACAAAGTGCCTCCCAGCCACTTTTTACAACCTGCTGGGTAACCTATTGAGCTTCAAAACAGACTCCCATGTGATCTGATTTGTGGAAAGCCTGTAATTTCACACAATCATCCTTATCAGTCTTTGTGGAAGTGAAATGGTCTTAGCCATCAAAGTATGCTGATGGCCCATAACATGAGAATCAATTTTGATCAATTTATATCCCTGTGCTTGGGAAGGAGGGCAAAGTACTGTGCAAAGTGAGCCACACTGAAAACTTATTAGGATTCTGGATGGAGCATCTCATTTTCATACTGTGAATGCATTGGTTTTTTTGTGCCTTGAAGTCATTTTTGACTTGTGGTGACCCTGCAGTTGATCTATAACTTTTTTTTTCTGTATTGCATGCTAGCCTACAAGGGCTCTTGAGATGTAGACACAGAAACTAATACAAAGATAAAACATTTTAAAAACACATTAAAATACTCATTCTAAAAGCCATCTAAAAAAAATCCTAGAATCCAATTCTGAAATAGTTGAAGGAGTAAGTTCAAACATTGAATGCCGTGCAGAAAACACTGTTTTGGCTGCCTGCAGAAGCTTAAAAGAAATGGGGCCAGCTTATCTTCCTTGGGTAGGGACCTCCACAGTAAAGGTGCAGCTACAGAAAAAGCCCTGTTATGTGTACCAATCAACCTAATTTTGTGAGGTGCTGGGACATGCAGCAGGGCCTTTCAGATTTCTTGGCTCCTGGTGGTTTAGGGCATTGTAGGTCAACATTAACACCTTGAATTAAGCTTGGAAACAAGTGGAAAGCCAGTGCAGTTGTTGCAACACAGGTGTCGTACGGTCTCTAAAATGTATATTTGACACCGGTCTGGCTGCTGCATTTTGCACTAGCTGTGGTTTCCAAATGCTTTTCAAGGATAGCCCCACGTAGAACACGTTACAGTAATACCTGTCTTCTCTTACCTTTCAAAATCAGACTGTTAGCTGCAGCTGTCCCCTCCCATACAATAAACTTATGCTATATAGTTTTATATTTGCATTTCTCTTTTCTTCCCCTGTGTCTGTCTGTGTATATACATTTATTAGGCAATATACATTTGGCAAGGCTGGCTGTGTTTTGTTGTTCCTTTACTCGTAAAGCACTATGTATGCCAAAGGTGCTAGATAAATAGATGATAATAATAACAAAGAGAAGGGAGTATCCTTCACCTTCCTCCAAAGTGAGAGAATCATGTGGATTTGCTTTTCCTGACACAGCAACTGGCACACCCTGCTGTAAAACACTTAATTAAAATCTACCCTCCAAGGGGTTACATTATCCACCAACTGGATACAGGACTTGCCACCTCAATGCAAGAGGGAGCCAGGGAGACTCCACTGCATTTCCCTGGGATGAGAGCCAGCTTGCTGGTTACAGGGTCTGCTCCAACCCCTAGGGATAGACACAGCCAGGAGGTACAGCAGTCATCAATATCTGACAGGGCAATGACCCAGAAGGAAGAACTAGGGGCATGTGTAAGGGTGGATATTTCAGTCTTTCCTTTCCCCCACTCTGCTGTGAATCATCCAGATGTTGGTGGATTACAACTACTATTGCTCCTCTCTCTATGATGAAAATGAGGCTGGTCAGACCTGCAGTCCAACAACATGGGAGGGCTGCTCAGTTCCCACCAGAGAATTCAATAACTTAAAATAATGATGAAGTCTTTATTTGAAATTTAATTAGAATGCAACTTAATAGGGACAGGCATCCATGCGTTGTGTATGTCCTTTCAATCTACCTGTTGACTTATGGCGACCCATAAATTTCATAGGTTTTTCTTAGGCAAGGAATAGAGGTGGTTTTGCTAGTTCCTTCTTCTGAAATATAGCCTACACCATTTGGTATTCATTGGCGGTCTCTCATAAAAGGCCTGACCAGGATTAACCCTGCTTAACTTCCACAATCAGACAAGATCTGGTGCCTTTATGAGATTTAGACCAGACATCCCTAGCTCCTAAATAATAGCATCAGTGTGATATATAAACTTAGTTATTTGTTATTTGCCATTAAGTTGACTTCGACGTATGGTGATCCACCCTTGAATGACAAATCTTCAAAAGCTTTGGTCATCAACTCCCCTACTTAGATCTTGAAAACTCGCTATATAATCAGTGTATCAATCTATATTGTATCAATCACTTCATTTACATCCGGCTTCCCCCACTCCCAAGAGTAGGGTCATTTCCACCCTACACTGTTATAGTGCTGTTATTCCAGTTTCAACATCCTGTGGAACTCTGGGGTTTGTAGTTTACTGAGGCCAAAGAGCTCCCTGACTCAGAATTCTAAATGCCCTTCCCTAAACTGCAAATCCCAAGATTCCATAGGACGTTGAAAGGGAATAATAGCAGTATAACAGAGGAGGGCAGAAATGGCCTAGGATATGAAGCAGAAAAACAGGGATTCAGTTGTGACCCTCAGGGTTGTTTTAGTGCCAAATTTTTACACTGATGGGTGGACTAGATGGGGATACTTTCCAAGTCTGTGAAAAATGCAGCCATACAAAAGTGGTCATAAGAGGAAGAGTCATCCAGATAGCCCTATTTATCTGTTTTATACACATTGACACATGATTTTGACCTTCTACCTTCCAGTAGATTTTAATGCAGTCCCAGGTATTGAAAAATGTTTTTCCATACATTGAAACATGAGTGTACCAGTTCAGTCCAATTAGTTTAGATATCGCTATTAGATATCTGTGTGTGTGTGTGTGTTTATACACTGTTTCTGCAACTCTGACTGCATTTTCATATCCTTCACAAAGGCTCCCTCTATAGGTTAGAATTGAATGGCTAGCAGTTACAGGGCAGGACCTCAAAGAACAGGATTCAGAAATATTGAAACAAGGTTAAGGAAGAAGATGTGACCAAGTGTACAATTTCACATCACAGTACTTAATTGTTTAAAAAATGACAGCCAAGATTCTCAGCATTTTAAGCAGTCTGTGCATTGTACAGATTACACCTCTGTGGCTGTGTGAATCCTCTGGGATTTGGGTTATCTCTCACACTCAGATAGTAAAACATTTGGTGGCAATTGCAAAGGAGAAAAAAATATGTATTTTGATCCAAAAGGTGTGACTTCATTTTCCCTACATGGCTTTGTCACTTTTTTGCCCTTTCCGGATCATATGGGACAGAACTGTGAAATACCCCAGAACTGTGAAATGCTCCTGATCTTTCCAGATAAAGTGTTTGCTAGGTGAAGCATTTTCTGTACCAACCAGTCTGGTGAAAAACAGTTCAGAGCCCTGCATTTGTGATTGCTAATATTCCAGCTGAAATTAAATTGCTGGGAAACTTGATAGGAAAATCAGTGTTCTTTCTTATCTTATTTCTTACGGTTCTAACATTTTGCCTTTCCTGTCCTTTGTTCATCCTCCACACAAATGGGTTGAACTGGTTTAATTGACAGGACTAAACTGTATTCATTAATTGGCTTAACTCATTTGTGGATGACCCTACCGAATCCACAGCTTCCTCTCTTTTCTATAAGAGCTCCAATTTAATTTTAGCTCTTTCAGGGACAATAGCTTTAATATGCTGCCTAGATACAAAAATTAATTAGATTCTATTGTAAGAACACAGAAATGGGGCATCTATAGTATCTTTAGCAATCCAGATAATGTTGGACTTTAACTCCTATCACCCAGATTTCTTGCTATGCTGGCTGGGACTGATGGAAACTGAAATCCAACAGTACCTAGAGGTTATGTGTTCCCCACCTCTTTGGGCAGCGTTGGTCCTTTTAGGCATCAAAATGTTTGACTGTCAGTGACTTCAAGTCTAGAAAGATGATCTGGGATTATTTCCCAAAATGCAGCAGTTCTCCTCTGTTAAAACTGCACCAAATGAACAAGAAAATGAATGAAAACCTGAACCTATCTTGAGGGATGTAATTCTGATGGCATTGCCCTCTCTAGTAAAAATTCTACCCCTCAGTCCCCAAATTCTGTAGCACTGCAGTAACTTAAAAGTTCAGCTGAGCATGTGGAAATAATGTTTAGGCATCCACAGAAAAAGGGGCCAGCAAAGTTACCAAGAGACTGTGAACCCAACCAGCATAAAGGTTCCTGGTATGAATGATTTTCACTGTCTCACTCTCTGCAATGTAGACATTTGGGGAATGGAGCAACATTTCTTTTGTGGGGCAGGATTCTTATGGGGAGAACAATGGCTTCATTATTCCCCCTCCCGTATGTACAGCCCACCTTCTGATGAATACCGTTTGGGAATTTAGAAGGAACCCTAATGGAACAGCAGCCCTAATGGAACAGTAGCTCAGAGGCCTTTAAGAAGTAAGCTATGAAATGCCTTAACTAGAAACTCTCCTTTATATAGGGCAGGTTGGATGCAAATATGTAAGTGGAAAGCTCTTTCATTCATACGTATTTCTGTCTTTCATACATTTGAACTATTTTTCTCATCCTACTTTTCTTCCACATGGATGTTCCACAGTGGATTTTCATTGTTGCTCTGAAGGACATCCCCAATCCCTTTTAGGCATAGTATAAATATGCAAGAAGATACAGGGGATGGTGGGGGAGAAACAGAGATCTCACAAGTACACACAAAGTACTTTTTTCTTGTGCTTGGAGAGCAGCAGACCATTCCCCCACCTCATGTTTGTGAGGGCATAGTAATCTAGTTCCTAAATAAGTGTCTTCCATGGTTTGACTATGGCAAAGGAAAACTGTCTGCAGCAAAATGGTGAATTCTGAATCACAGCGAGGGTTTCCAGCCTAAGAACTGTGCTGCTCAGCAAAGAGGAGGCTTTTAGACTACAGTTGGACCTCTACATTCACTAGGGTTAGGGATACAGGACCTCTGCAAAAGTGGGAGAAAAATGCAAATATCAAAATGTGTATGTGTATGACTGTGGGAAGGGTGCTGAGACATGGGCCATTTCTGCACTAGCCTGTTATAGCGCTATGATTCCACTTTCAACATCCTATGGAATCCTGGGGTTTGCAGTTTTGGGAGGGGTCAGTTGGCCCCCTCCCAAAACTGCAAACCCCAGGATTCCATAGGATGTTGAAAGTGGAATCATAGCACTATAACAGGCTAGTGCGGAAATGGCCGTGGTGGAGAGAATGGGCACCTCGGGTACAAATCAAGTCAGGAAAAGGAGAGGAAAAGGGGTAGGTCAGCACGGTGGCTTTATGCTATCACTCTCTTGACTGTTTCCTTGGTGCGGAGAAACTGGGCTGTGAGCCTTCTTTAGCTGGCCAGGCAGTAGCTAATGGAAGAAGAGGAGGGCCAGATGTCATTTTTAAAGGGCTGCACAGCCTGATCAGAGCCACCAAGAGAGACATTTCCCTTGGAAAAGAAGTACTTGAGCTGGCAGGGAAGGGGTTGGAGAAACTCACAAATAATCAAATCTGTGAAGGTTAAATCCACAAATGTGGAGGGCTGACTGTATTTAGATGTTAAACTGTGAGAGCTGGAAATCTCTATGTAAGAAGGAGAGTTTAAAAAAAAGGAGAGAAATGAATATTTCCACCTTCAAATACTGTTTGTCATTGTCTTTATCTGTGGTTGCATTGACTGAAAGAGGAATATTTCACAGTACTGATTATACAAACAGCACCTGCTGGGGTTTATGTATTTTTCTTACCTAATGTCAGGATAGTTTCCAGGGGTTATTAGCATATGCTCTGTACTTCATCTCATTAAATGAAGTTCTGTCAGACAAGTGGAGAAATTATCATTTTTTATCTTACCTCCTCCAAGTCAAATGTAGAGTAATCACTCGCATTTCCTCGATATTATAATCAGTTTGGGCTGCACTCTTTAAGCCAAATGCTTGTGAGAAGAATCATTGACTCTTGGACTACTGAATGAAGAACTGTTTCTATACTTGATAGAATGGGGAATCAGAGCTTGGAAAAGATATGTTTGGACTACAGTTTTGAGAGTCCCTAGCTTAGTTGAAGCTGAAATGTTGAAACATTGACTAAAAAAAGGGCAACTATAAAAAGCAAAAATCAGTGCAAGAGATAACACTGAACTTCTCAGCTTTGCATCGGCTGAACCGGTTCTGAGATGAATATCTCTGAAAGAGTATGAGATTATTGCAAATATACTAAAAGGGTGGATCTTTAGGATGATTCAGATTCATCATTGTAACATTCTTGGGCAAATGGGCGTACAGTATATGTGAGAGTATGAGTGTGCTAATTTTTTGGTCAGTCTCCAGTAAAATTCTAAGGATGTCACATGACAACGTGAAGGCTGGAAAAATGTCAGTTTTTCATGTGTTTAGTATAGGGATAGGCTCCTATAGTAAGGGCAGGGGGTAAATTTAGCCCCCATGGCCGTAGCTCCATCAATCAGCAGAAAATTGGCTAATTTTCTTATTCAGAAATGACTGGACGTTGTGTCCTGTGCTTGGGAGTGATGGTGTGTGGGGAGGGTTGTTGGAGGAATTAAAGAAGTGATGGACCACTTCCAGAGACGTTCAGGATGAAAAAAAAATCCCTTTGGGAATTTGCACCCCTCAATTTATTTGGATGGCTTGGAGGCAGTGAAAGCTTGAAGGGCCACAGAAAAAGGACTGGAGGGTTGTGCTTGGCTGGATTCTTATAATAGGAAAAGAAGTTCCACTTAAACATTTGGAAGAACTTCTTTGCTGTTTGAAATGTTTGAATTGGTTTCCTTAGACAGTGTTTATAGCCCTTCGTTGGAGGACTATAAACCGAGGATGGATGGTCATCTTTCAGGAGTGCTTTAGTTCTGCGTTCCTACATGGCAGGGAGTTGAACTCGATGGTCGCTGGGGTTCTTTCCTACTCTAAGACTCTACGGTTCAATGTTAGGTATACTTTCCTTGTCTCTGATTTAGAACCTTCAGTCCTCTGATCACAGAGACGATCTTATTTGCATCAGTGACATCGGCGTTTCTTATGTGTATCTTCCTTTATGTCTGATGTATACGTTGTCTATAATGCTTCTTCTGCCCAACTGAATGGGGAAGACATTGCTATATTCTGCTACAACTCCTGTCTTCTTCCAAATGCAGACTTTTTCAAGAGAGCCTCCTTGAATACCTGTTAATTAAATAAGATGGATCTGCTTGTGTTTACAGTTGGCCCTCCATATCTGTGGATTCTGTGTCCATGGATTCAGCCAACTGTGGCTTGAAAATATTAAAGCAAAATTCAAAAAGCAAACTTTGATTTTTGCCATTTTATGTAAGAGATGCCATTTTGCTACGCCACTGTAATAATGGGACTCAAGCACTCATGGGCTTTGGTACCCACAGGAGGTCTTGGAACCAAGCCCTTGCGGATACCAAGGGCCTACTTGGTATCGTCAACCATGGTTTGCCTTCAAGGGATGTAACTCCATGAAACAGAAACACCAACAATGCAACATTTCTTATAGTCTTTGTAATAGGAATGGAAAGAACATTGTCAGCTATTTTTTACCAGGCTGATAAACAGGTTTTCTGACAGTTCCTTGTCAGGAAACATAAGACCTGCAAGACTTTTTTTGAAATTTTGTTGTGGTATTCAAACATTCTCAAGTGTTGCAAAGGAATTATTCTGCAGAGGAAAAAAAAGATCACATAGCTTTTGCACAGAAAATCTGTTTTCTGTGCTGAAAATGGGAGTTTTTTTTCTTTTGCACAGAAACCCACCTATTTTTATTTTCAGAGTAATTCCTCCATGGCATTTTGGGACATTCAAATATGGTGAGAACACTGCAGAGGAATACTCTTTTCTCCTGCAGCTGGGAGAAAATTACTGTAACTATTCACTCTGATGTCAAGGACAATGTAACTGAGGATTTACATTCCTACTTTATACAGTGTACGGTGTGCACACTCTTGCCCCTATGCTGCTGTACCTTTATACTGGTGGTGTATAAATGCAGGCGTAAAAAAAGAAGACTGCTGTAGAGGGCCAGGTTTATCTTTCTGCAATAAAAATAATAATCTTTGGAATGTTAAACTAGTTAAATAACAAAGTTTGAAATATTTAATCTGTCCAAATTGTTGCAAATGATTTCTTTGGCTTTTACCTTCAGATGTGAATGCAGTTTTGCCCTTTAGCCATTCTCACATGGGTTTGGTGGCTTCTTTATGCTCAAGATGCCCTAAGGACATGCCTACAAGCAGCATTCAGTGTACAGTCTGCTACTGATTAGCTTTCCTTTCCTTTACAAACCACACATGTGGGCTACTGTCCATGAAAGCCCATGCTATAATACATTGTTTTGTCTTTAATGCACCACAGCAGGGCTCTTCATCGTACCTGCTCAGATGATATAGGGAATCAAGACTGGTTTTCTCTTCTGCTTATGCATCAGCTAGGCTCTTTGCATTAATCCCTTCTCCCCTTGTTTTGCAAGTTTATCTGATTAAATATTTATCTAGCACTGCTACCAACCAGTAAGAATTTGGAAGCTAGTTTGTCTTTCTTTCTTCAATGGGATTTTTTTTTTTTTTTTGGTGAGTAAGAAAAAATATGAAAGGAGGCATGGGCAAATAGGGAGGGTTAGAAATGGCACATAGCCAGGGATGGCTACAAAAACCATGATTCTTTCAACTGTAGTTTGTTTATTTGTTTGTTATGTGCAACCTGGGATCTTTAAAACTGTCCATGTTTTTATGACTTCAGCTTGTCTGAAGAGAGACAAACTGGAGTTTCTGATTCAAACATCATGGTAAATAAAATGATGACATACACATCAAATTTTGAATATATTTTTTTGCATTGAGAATTGATTCCCTTTAGCTAGTGGAAATAAAATCACTATGGACACTGGAAAGTACAAATGTTTTTATCTTAAAATTCAATATGACAGAAAGGAAATCAAGGTGGAATGAAGGAAAGAAAAGCAAAGCAAAATAAATTTTCTGCCTAGTTCAGGGATCTTCTGAACCAGTTAAGAACTAAAGGCTTAAGACACTAGTTGCTGCCTTCTGTCATCACAACCTAACATGACACAAAAGTGCTGGAGAATAGCATTTGTAGGGTAAGAGAAGTTGCACTATTCCACCATGGTTATTCATAGCTCACACAGCACAAGCCCAGCAGCCTTAAGGCCATTAGCAGAGCTTTTTTTTGGACTACAGCTCTCAATAACCTCTGGCTGGTTGGGAGATTCTGGACAATGTAGTACAAAGGTAACATTGTCAAGGTCTGCGCATGAGAAAAACCCTCTATGCATTAAAACACCCAAACATGGAAGGAAACAACTCCTGTATAGTACCTGATTTGCAGAGTTCTTGCTTGCCTTTACAGGTTTTCTCAGAAAAAATGGAGTCTCCCCTCAAAATGTGCACAGAAGCTGAGGAATGTGTAGGTCTAATTCTGGCTAGAGGTGGACAGAGTCAATCAAGGAAACCATGTTCCTGAATTTGCAAGACCTGAGCAGAGCTTGTTGACAACTGGGATACTTGGGTCACCATAACTTGAAGTCCCTGGCAATTAATAATAACAACTGCTCTGGCTGCTGTGCTGTTTGAGTTGCCACAGCTCCCAATGAATGGTTTACAACTTCAGCTCGTAAAACCTGTTTTCAAGTCCGAGATCGAAACGATCTCCCTGAGGTTGACCATTACCCTCAGCTCCGTTGTGCACTCTTATGAAAGGTTTCACAGTTCTTTTATTCACTGTAGTGCTTGGAGGAGCTTTATTAATTCTCACATTTCATCTTTACTATAAAAATATTTCTCCCTTTTTTAGTCTTACTATAATGTCATTAGCTGCTTGTCTCTGTCTCTCCCTCCCTCCCACTCTCTCTAGCCATAAACCATTTGAAGCCAGCATAGATAGCATCTAGTTTTATGTGTTAGACAAACAGGTTGCTTCAACTTTAATATGATTCAGGATTTTTGTGTCTTGCTTCCTGAGAAGGCTGCACTGCTTCAAAACTTTTAAATAGACGTGTGAGCTTCAAGACTGACGTACTTTTCTTCTTATTGTGAGGCCCCTACCTAAACTGCAAACTCCAGGATTCCATAGGATGTTGAAAGTGGAATAATAGCACTGTAACAGGTTAGTGTGGAAGTGGCCATTGTCTTAAGTTTGTTAATTGCACCAAAACTAAACCCTCAGACTAACACCTTGAGTTGTCATTTGCCTACCATAAATCTGTCAGTAAGCCTCAACTGGAAATTGATATAAGACATTTCCAGCAGTGTAGTGAAAAGTGGGAGAGCCAGCATACTGTAATGATTTGAGTGACTATAACTCTGGAGACCAGGGTTCGATTTCCTCCAGCTATGGAAACCCACTGGGTGGCCTTAGGTGCATCACACACTCTCAGCCCCAGAAAACCCCATGAAAGGTTTGCCATAAGTCAGAAACTACTTGAAGGCACGCAACAACAAGTAAGGAGTGGGTGTGCAAAACTAGGGCATTGCCCCTCCCAATACTGGTCCCCCAATATTTTTCTTCAGTAACCAAATTTTTACTATCAGTTACTTAAAACTCCAGCTGAGGCATACATTTAGAAATGGAGTTTAGGCATCCAAAGGTAAGGGGTAGGTGAACCCCTACCAGGGAAATGTGAACATGGTTTCCATAGGCAATGGCCATTTCCGCACTAGACTGTTAGAAGAAGATGTTGAAAGTGTAATTATAGCACTATAACAGTCTGGTGCGGAAATGGCCAATGTCTCTCTCTTTGCAATACTCAAAATTTGAGGGCTGAATGCAAATTTCATGAGGGTAGGCAAGAAAGAATTCGTGTGAAATGGCATCATTTTTCCCCTCTCTTCATAGCCACGCCCTTGCAGACTCCCTTCCTTCTGACGGCAATGTAATCTGAAAAAGAGAAACAAACGAACCGTACAGTAAACTTTATTGTAACAACTTGATATGACCACTAGGTGTCATTGCGCCCTTGCGCTCTTCCTTTCCCAGAGCTCTGGCCATTAATTTAGTTTGTTTTCTTCAGACTCGACTTTGGGTAACCGTGGGAGAGGATTTTTTTTTCAGTTACCTCTTAATACTTTCTCAACCTATAAACTAGCCAGAGATTTCCTATGATAAGCCCGTGGCCAGGACACTACAGAATATGGAGGCTAACAGAAGTGATTTGGTTAAAACCACTGAAAAAAGCTTTTCAAAGATACCATAATCACCATAACTTAGGTATAAACTTCAGCTCACCTCCAGCTGAATCCAGCAGTTTTTACTTTTTTGTGCAGACATGTATGGGACTAGGCTCTTAATTAGCCAGACAGCCCATATCTAGGATAGCACTGACATGATGAGTTTCATATTTATAAATTTATAATTTATAATATGAAATCAAGAGGTCTTTCTCACTACACAATCGTAGTACTATGATTCCTCTTTAAGTGCCATGGTAACATCTACAGAATCTTGTAGTTTGGGGAGGCACTAGAACTCTCCAGCTGAGAATTCTAAGTACCCCTCCTGAAACTGCAAATCCCAGGTATCAAGAGGATGGAACTATGGCAATTAAAGTGGAATCATAGCACTAGAATTGTAGTGTGAAAGGACCTCAGGCGGCCTGGAAATGGTGTTCCCTGTGTTTCTTCCTTAATGCCTCTTTCAACAACCCAACCCACTACAAATGTTGTCTGCCTTCAAGTCATTCCCAGCTTATGGGGACCCTAAGACAAAGGGGTTTTCTTGGCAAGATGTGATCAGAGGGGGTTTCCCTTGGCTTTCCTCTGAGGCTGAGAGTGAATGACTTGGCCCCTGGTCTCCAGAGTCATAGGCCAACACTCAAGCTATGACACTAATACAAATTTAAAGTACTTTAAAATACTTACAATAGTTAAGGTAGCAGAATATTAAAGCAAGACAAAATCAGCAGCAGAGAATTTCTGATTGTCAACAGGATCAGTTATCATGTAGTGAGATGTGAAGGGAGGGATGAACTGGAGGTTCTGTAGCAGCCTTCTGTCTCAGTGATTCTGTGGTTGTGTGGCTGGAGTTTGCACAGCTGTAAAAAAGCCCAGAAAATTAGTTTAAGGAACTACCATTCACAGAACCACCAGTAGACATGCCAATCTCATGATTCTGGGGATTATAGCCTCCCAAGTCTCTTTTCTAAACTGTGCAATAGTTACAGCAGTCCAAAAAGTCATTTTTTCTAGCAGTGAAATTGAAGCTGTACAATTCCAAGCTGAACAATAAGTGGTCAAACCTGCCAAACATGTCTGGCTTCACTGGTTAAAATAGAAGCCAAGATTATTTTCTTTGTTAAGATTTCTGTATAGAACTAGAAGATTTTTTTTTTTGAGAAAGCCTTCCAGAAATCAGGGCTGAGATCTATCCTCACCCTAGCTGAGATGAGAGACCTGAGGGAAAAGAGGGTGGAGCATGTCCAAAGCCAAGCCATGGGGTTGGAGTCAAAATAGAACTGAAGCTATGTCCAGTTCCTTTTTGGGTCTCTTCGCAATACCATCTTGATCTTCTCTGATTTCAGACGATGAGCCAAGTTAGTCCTCAAGTGGGAGACCAACAGGGATCTCCAGGTAGGACCAGGAGAGGATTCTGTCTCAAAGCCCTGAAAGTCTCTGCCACTCAGAATTGACAACACAGCGCTAGAAAAGCCTAAGAGAATATCCTGCTTGAAACTCCTGAGAGCTATTGCCAATTTGTTGACAATACTGGGTTAGAACTTAGTTGGAGCCATTGTCTGACTTGTTTATAAGGGTGCTTCATCTCGTCTAAGTTGTTTATAAGAGAGCTTCATATCATCTGACTTATTTATCAGGGAGCTGCATATGTTCTCTCCACCCTCATTTATCACATCTGCAGTGCCATTATGATGAAACCAGTTTTAAAAAATATACTTCCCATGGTGTTCAGAATTAATGTACTCTAAACCAAGAAGGGGTTCTAGTATGATTCTACTGATCATAATGACACTATTGACACAGGCCCTATTCCTGAGTTTCTCATGGACCATTTGAGGTCTCTGCCAAGTACACAAATAAAATTTGTCTCTGTTTAAGGTCCCTTTATAACTATTGATAGCAGTTTTACCTCTTGTGGCTAGAAGTGATTGTTACATGTTGGAAAGCTACTTTTTTGAACCACAACTCCAAGAAGTTGTGGCTCAAAAAAGTAACTTTTCCAAGTTCTGGTAATCTAGAAAAGAGATAGAATGTGTATCCATCCTGAGTAAGAGTGGAAGCTGGCATAAGCAGGCGACTCAATACATAAAGGGAACGGATGAACTGTTGCACCCACATCCATTGCTGAGTGTAAAGCAGCAGCAAAACAGACTCCCTGTAGTCATCAAGGCCCACACTATCCTTGGAATAGGCATGCAGGAGGACTACTTTTGATGACGGAAGTGGTGTAGTGTTTTGTTGAACAGGGATCATTCAATGATTCATACCATAACAAGAGCTGAATGTATTTTGATGGCAGCCAAAGGCATGGAGCTTGACAGATCATAGGCAAGTCTCCAGAAAAATAATAGTTTTCAATATTTGAAATCGAGTTCCTGGAGCTCCCTGTGGTGGAGAAAGCTTCATTGTAAAGATGAAACTTTTCATGGCAAGGCAGGAAATCTTGGCGGTTAGAGCTGGTGGGGGAGTGGAAACTGCTTTGGCTTTTAGTCTGAACTTCAGAGGTGCTATCCTTGAAGGAAGTTCAGCAGGGAGAATAGCTCTTTTAAAATCTGGACTAAAATACAGAGCAGCTTCACCAAGCCATCATCCACCACAACAATCTTTCTACAACTTAGCTTTTGCCCTAATCATGTTTCAAAATCTGGGTTCCTCTTGAAGACCAGACAAAGATGTGAAAAGTCCGGTTAATTCTTTCACTTTTCTCTCCTCTTTCTTTTTCATCAATAAACACATATTGCAGACTTCTAAATGTTTTCTCCCTCCCCGCTACTTTCTCTCTGATTTTCAAATTCTGGATTACTGAGTCTTGTTTCCAAAGGAAAACTGACCCATTGGAAATATGTCCTGGCTTCATTATCCTTCCTTCAGCATTTTGCAGAATACAGCCAACACGTTCATTTGAGTATTTTCCTCTACTCTGTGGACAAAGACGGCATTGATAATACAGCCCCAAAGCAAGCTGGCCAAGATCTCAGTATGCTTTCATCTAGGTTTTTCTTCCTCAGGATATTCTTCTGATGTACACAGCATTGCTATTATACTATCAAAACACCACATGCATGTTATCTGAATTTGTTTATATATTGATCCACCTTTTAGCCCTCAGGGTAATATGCAATTTTTAAAAACAGCAATCCATAGCAGGACCACCAGTAGCAAACAGAACAGTCTTTAAAAGAAATGAAAGCAAAGAGCTGAATTTAAAAGCCATTGACATCAAGGCAGTTTTTTCAGCTTATCCAAAGACAAAATCCAGCTAGCCTCCTTAGAGAGGGAATTTCCCAGTTGGATGCTGCTGCAGAGAATGCCCTGTTATTTGACTAATGTAAGCATGATGGCTAGATTCTGGATCCACCACACCAGATATACCATAAAGGGGTAGAGAGATGAAAAATAATGTAAAGTACAAATACATAGTGTGCACATTCCCGTTCCAGAAATCCTTCCAAATAAAAGAACGGTTGAAATTCCCTTGCACATATCAGATGAACATTACTGTGAAAAACAGTATATCTGTATATCACAAGCAAAGGGATCTTGTAGCATCTCTGGGACTAACAGAGAAAGAAATGGGTAGCATAAGCTTTCACAGACTTAAGTCTACCTAATCAGATGCATGTAGTGAAGGTCCTAGCATAAGCTTTCACAAACTTCATCAAGAACTTCACTCTGTGCATCTGATGGAGTAGACTTAAGTCTATGAAAGCTTATGCTACCCATTTCTTTCTCTCCGTTAGTCTCAAAGATGCTACGAGAGCCTTCTGCATACTGATCCTGACCAACATGGCTATGTCTTTGAATTCTATCTGTATTCCACAGTGGTATTTATTATCTTAAATTGCAAGACAAGATCTCTCTTCCAGGACAGTGATGATTTTGTGAATAACTTTTCTGCATAATGCCCAAAGGATCTCCAACTCCTGATACATTTTAAATATACGAACAGCCTTGGAAACTGAACTATAATAAAGATGTAGAATGAATAGCCATACAACTTGATGTTAACTATGCCCACTGGAGTGTGGAAAAAGCTACCACATGTTGAATTGAGTAATACACTAGAGTTCATCCTCACACAGCAAATAATAAGGCCCTCTCCCCTCTTTCTGTCTCTGTTCTTGATCCAGACGTATCGCCTTGCAACAGTGGTTTCCTTGCTTCTATGCATAAGAATGCTGCACCCTTGGTTGAATAAATGATCAACACTGTAAATTCTGCTGGGCTGACTGCCAACCTGTGGAAAGGGAAGAAACAACATATATAGAAGTGTCCTCAACAAACAGCTGACACGATAAACAGAATTTTAGAAAATTCCTTTCAGGGACTATATCTTGCAGAATATCCCAGTTAGAGATTCAGGCCCTTTCCGCACAAGGCTGGTGAATCGGTTTGTGCCGTTTCTTACTGGATTTTCTGGGTTTGAAACAAGGCGGACTTTCCCTCATTTCCTTCTGCACAGCTACTGCATATGTTCCATTCTGATTCAGAGGAGTGTGAGTTCATGAATCCACACTGCCTCCACTATGGCCACTCCCACTACTCCCCTCACCCCGCCCCGTCGACTGTGATTGGCCCTTTTTTTGGGCATGGTTTAGTACGTCATTGCGTATGTGCACAAGTGCGTACGTGCGTAAGTCCATACTATCCCCTGGCCCCTCCCATGAGCCCTCCCCGGACCACCAATTCACATTGGTGTGAATGTATGTGTCTGCACCACTGTGAAAGTACGGATTGGATTGATCTGGAAAACTGGAAAACCGATTTCTTCTGGTTTTCAAATAGCGCACTTTGCCACCACTTGGGGGTGCATTTAGTCGGAATTACGTGCGGAATGAAGGTAAATAAACCAAACCTAGTCCACTCCAAGGTGCTGAAGACCTCCGTGGCAAGAAACATTGGCCCCCTTAATAACCATGTGCAGAAAGGGTCTCAGAGAATTGTAGACCAAACTCCTCTTTGAAACTGATAGAGTATGAAATTCCACCAGCACGTACACAGTGGTATAGGAAGGAAATGGCAGCCACCTAGATGGTGACATGCAGGAAATCTGCCAAACAGCCGATCAGCTGTTGCACACCCTGGTACAGCCACCATGTAAGGAGGAACTGGATACCTCTTTATGCAATATTGTGAAAAGGACTTACATTAGCATTGCCTCTAGACAATTCTGGCCATAGCCATGCAAAAGTAATTTTTCCCAGCTCTAGTTGAGATCTGATCAGATGACAGGAGCATAGCTCTTGCGTAGGTAAGTGGTAGAAGCAAGGTTTCTAGCCCTGAAAAGTTGTCTTTGCTTCCCACACACAAGATTCATGCTTGTGAATGTGTGTGTGCCAATTTTTTTTGAGGGGGGTGGCCATTAATCAGGTAGAGTTTCCCTCTCTCCCTCCCTCATACACACAGAAAGGTTTCTCCATGATTTCCTAAACCCCCAATATTCTGTCATATAAAGTAGCACTGTAATAGCACCCCTTTCTAAATCCAGTAATAATAAATGAAAGACCTAGAGACTGTTTATGAGAGTCAAAAATGCTGTCTTACTCTCCCTTATGACAGAGATAGTTCCTATTAAGAGCAAAGAATTGGGGAGGGGATGTCTGGTCCAGAGACCTAATCCAAATGTAATTCAATGGCAACTGGTGGCTCTCATGCCAGTTGGGTGGTGAACCCAGTCTGCGTTTTAATCCAGTCTTTGAAGGAGCTATTCAAGATGCTGAACCTGTTTTGGACAGATAGGGGTCACCACCTTTGGTGGTTCCTTTGTAATTTGGACAAAAGCCCAGTGTAGACTCACTGCTCCACTGACATGGAAGCTGCCAGCTACTGCTGTTGTAATCTCTAGTCACTGCTTGGAAATCAGGCTGTAGCATGTGACTGTACAAGAGTCTGCATCTCAACAAGTAAGAAGAATTGACTAACCCTAAACCCAGAATCAGGAGATGGGACACAATGTATAGATGGAGTCACTAAACTTTCCAGGGCTTAGCCTTAAACTATTTTCTTCAGTTTAAATAGGTGCCTGCTATAGTTCTATAATGGGAAAAGTCACCTCTTAGCCATATAGTTCTTAAAGACCATAGAATTCTTGGGTACAATTTAGACGAAAGTTAAGCTTGCACAAATATCATTAACATTAATAGGCCTTGAACAGTGGTCATACATTCCAAACAGTTCATGAATGGGGCCTTGGTGTTCCTAGCTTTTCTCTAGGTAGCTGAAGTTTAATAATTAAATGTCTGATGAATAGCCTCCAGTGTGTATGCTTTAATTGTTACAGCAAAAGGTAATAATCCATACCTATACAAAGCCAAGAGCTTAATTTCTCAATACTGGCAACATTTTACATCAGCTTAATTTTTTTTTTAAAGATTCTTATGTTCCTGCACATATTAAAGTGAAGATTTGGTGAGACTGAGTACAGAGTGCTTGAGAATGTAGGGATCTGAATTTGTATGGGGTAGCTGGGATAAAGAGAACTAATAATATAGGAGTTTTAGGATACAAAGGAGATTTAGGATGTAATTACTAAGGAGCTCAGTGGGACTTACTTCTGAGCAGGCAAGAACAGGTTTGAGCCTTCAGGTTGTAATCCTGATTCCACTTATTTGGGAGTATGAAAAAAAGGGGGGACTTCCTGGAAGTATAAGTCTACAAAGCAGGTAAGTGCATGTGTGTTCTAGGAAACTTGGGAATGTACCCAGTGCACTGGTTGGACCATTGTGAAGAGAAGGAATCAAAGAATCATAGCCTTAGAGAGTTGGAAGGTCTTCCAATGAGCATCTAACCCAATCGCCTGCCATACAGCAATATTATTCTGGGATACGGCCATCCAGCCTTAAAAAACCCCAAGGAAGAAAGTCTATCACTCTCTTGCACTCCGCTCCAATGTTGAACAGCCAGGAAGCCTGTTCAGTCAGGAAGTTCTTTCTAATGTTTCAGTGGGATTTCCTCTCTTGAAAACTGAACCCCATGATTTTGGGCCCTATCTTTGGGAGAAGTAGAAAGCAAGTGTTCTCCATCCTCTATGTGATAGCCCTTTAGATATTTACAGAGAGCTATCATGTCATCTCTCAGTCCTCTGTTCTCCAGACCAAACACCTCCAGTTCCCTGAGCTGTTCCTTATCGGCTTGGTTTCCAGACCTTTTACCATCTTGATCACCTTCCTTTGGACATGCTCCAGCAAGTCAATGTACTTGAATCTTGGAGCCCAGAACTGTATACAATAGTCCAAGTGAAGTCTGACTGAAACAGACTAGAGTGGTGCTATTACTTCTCTTGATCTATCTTGTTGATACATCCTAGAACTGCAATGGCTTTTTAAAGCTACTAAATCACACTCTTGACTCTTGTTTAGCTTGTGGTTTATTGTTGTTGTTGTGTGCCTTCAAAGTCACTTCCAACTTTATGGCAACCCTCATGTAAACTTACCATGGAGTTTTCTTGGCAATCTTTGTTCAGAAGGAGCTTGTCTTTGCCTCCCTCTGAGGCTGAGAGTGTGTGACTTGACCAAGGTCACCCAGTGGGTTTCCATGGCTGAGGGGGGATCTGAACCCTGGTCTCCAGAGGTGAAGTCTGATGTTCAATCCACTTCATTACACTGGCTCTCCTTGTAGTTTATTAAGATCCCTATATCTTTTTCACATGTACCACTGTCAAGCCAGATGTTGCCTGGGTTATGTGAGCTTTTCTGTAATGTAATATAATGAACCACAACATCAAAATGGGATAATGAACCTATGCACTGTCTAATCCTGTTCCCTCATCAACAGAATACTGTAATTATAGGGCAGAATCACCCCTATTAACCCAGAGGCATGTGGTGTACTGGTTTGAGCATTGGACTAAAGACTCTGGAGACCAGGGTTCATGGTTAATGCACTCTAAAATCCATGGGATTTAAATATGCTTTACTTAGGTTCAATTGATCTCTGTATATATGCTGGGGGAATCCCTACAGATGGCCTGGCAATGGCTATGTTGTACTTGCATCACCAACAGTTGTATTGGAGAAGTGTTTGCAACATCCATGTGCTTATGTACAAGGACACACATGTGTTCTGGTGTGGCACATGCATACTGAGATGGTTCTCTCAAGGGACAGAGCACAGTTGCAAGTGATGTGGCACGTGGGTGCCCGGTTGCAGGTTAGCTTTTGCAGCAAATAGATGTTATTTATTTTGGTCAGCAGAAACTATGCATGCAGACATACATCAAGGACCTATGTGTCTATCCAGTGAATCACAGCAGCACTGTGGCAAAGTGTATCCAAAGTTCTTCCAGGAGCACCAGGTGCCTGTTGGAAACCTGAGCAACAAGTGAAGCTCTTCTGTTCAATGACAGTGTGCCCTCCTCACTCATGGGACCATTTCCGCACCAGACAGTTCTAGTGCTATTATTCCACTTTCGACATCCTATGGAATCTGGCCTCAAAGGCCCCTCCCGAAACTGCAAATCCCAGGATTCCATAGGACGTTGAAAGTGGAATAATAACATTGTATAACAAGTCTACCGCGGAAAGTTTGCCATCCTGACTCAGAGCCGCCATTCAATCGCAACATGCCTTCGGCGCGCTCCTTCTCACTTTTTGATGGTGGAAAACTTTTCTTGGGTCAAGCGCAACGGGCCTTTATGGAGGAGGCTTACGGGGGATGCGTGACTTTGACCGCAATCGCAACGGCAGTGATGCGCGCAATTAATAAGCATTTCTCAGCGCAGAAAGGCGAGGAAAGCGAAGGCGCATGAGGGGACAAGCGAGACCGGTGCGAACGCGCTGGAGCTTGTTTAAGGCCATTCCCGCACCAGACTGTAATAGCGCTATCATTCCACTTTCAACATTCTATGGAATCCTGGAGTTTGCAGTTTCGGCCGGCCCCTCCCGAAACTGCAAACCCCAGGATTCCACAGGATGTTGCAAGTGGAGTCATAGCGCTGTAACAGACTAGTGCGGAGGATGCCACCAGAGCGTTGGCGCGCCTGTGCTTTGGGAGCCCGGGATGAGCGCAAAGGGGACGGAGGTGTGTCGCGCGTTGCGGGGACCTGCGACGCTGGACTCGGGGGAAGGACTCGGGAGTGAGCACAAGCGTTCGTGGGGAGCGGCGTGGGCGCGAGTGGGCCTTCGGGGGATCGGCCAAGCGATCGCCCGTCTGGTGGGCGGCACCGAGAGTGCGATCGGGCCGGAGGGACTTCTCGGGGCGTCCTGGGGTGGGGGCGCAGGGGACGCGGAGCCACGGCGAGAAAGAGGCGGGGCAAAAAAAGAAAAACGCGCAAGGCGCGCACGGAGGAGGCGGGGGGAGAGGCAGTCCCCACGTGGCGCTGACGCTGCTCCTGCTAGCGACCGCCGGTCCCCGATCCGGAGCTATAAAGCGAACCGGGAGAGGCGGGAAGGCAGCGCTGGCGAGCAGGCGGCGGCGGCGGCCCCGGCGCAGGCGACGGATCGTGAGCTCAGCCGCGAGGAGACCCCGCCCGGCGCCAGCGGGTCCGGCGATGCCTGGCTCCCGGCAAGCCGCTCCTCCTCCTCCTCCTCCTCCGCCTTCTTCCCGCGCGCAGCCCCGGGCGAGCTGAGCGGCGGTGCGTCGCCTCCGCTCCCGGCTCGATCGGCTTGGCCGCCCGCCCGCGGGGTCTCCCTTCGGCCGCTCCGCCGGGGATCCGCCCTTCTCCGCCGAAGGTAAGAGGAACTTTTTCCTCCGCCGCCTCCTCACCGGCTTCCGAAGCTGCTGGACTTCCGCGGAACCTGGACGGCGCGCTCTGGGGGGGGGGGGGAGATGAGGACAGAGGGACCCGCTTCGCCTTCCCCGTTAGCCCGGAGGTGATCTAGTTTGGGGGCGCGCCGGGAAGGGCAGCAAAGACCCCGAGGAGACGCCGCGGGTCGGAGGCGGGCACCGTCTCGTCGCTGCGGGAAGGGCGGAGGAGGGGAGCGGAAGGCAGCCGCCGTTTCCCCCGCGAGGATTGAGGCCACTCGGCGCCCCCGACGGCTCCCCTGGAAGACCGGAGCGCCCCCCAGACGGGCCCCCCTCCTCTTCCTCTCTCGCCGGGTGGGCGTCGTCGTGCCACCTCCGCGCCCCCGACGCCAGAGCTCGGGTTGATGTTCAGCTTGGAGAGCCCGTTTGCCGCGAGAGGGGGGATCTCTTCCCTGGCCCACCTGCGCTCTCCGCCCTTGCAGGGAAACGGCTACCCCCAGCCCATGGATGGCAACGGGAGCCTCAACGGGAGCGACGGCGGGCAGAGACAGGGGCTGCCTTACCCCCTGTACACCACCCTGACCCTCATCTCCCTCGCCACGTTGCTCATGCTCTTCACGATCTTTGGCAACGTCTTGGTCATCATTGCCATCTTCACCAGCCGGGCCCTCAAGGCCCCCCAGAACCTCTTTCTGGTTTCCTTGGCCTCGGCTGACATCTTGGTAGCCACCCTCGTCATCCCCTTCTCCCTAGCCAATGAGGTGATGGGCCAGTGGTATTTTGGCAGAGTGTGGTGCGAGATCTACACAGCCTTGGATGTGCTCTTCTGCACCTCTTCCATTGTACACCTCTGTGCCATCAGCCTGGACCGTTACTGGTCCATCACCCAGGCCATTGAATACAACCTCAAGCGCACCCCACGCCGCATCAAAAGCATCATCTTCCTCGTTTGGGTCATCTCGGCCGTCATCTCTTTCCCACCGCTCATCTCCATCATGAAGCAAGGTGAACCTGAGAGCTTGCCTCATGAACGAGCAGAGCTGAAAGCAGGAAGTAAGGACCTCAGCTGCAGCATCAACAAGGAAACATGGTACATCATCTCTTCCAGCATCGGCTCGTTTTTTGCCCCTTGCCTTATCATGGTCCTGGTCTACGTCCGTATCTACCAGATTGCAAAGAGGAGAACTCGTGTCCCACCCAGCAAGAGAGGAGAGGCCACCGAAAGGAAGCAGAACGGGCTGGCAGACAAGGAGGACATGCCTGCAATGACCAAGCTGAATGGGGAGAAGGTGGCAGGGGCAGGAGGAAACCAGGGAAGAGAAGAAGTCAATGGTATAGACCTGGAGGACACTTCCTCCTCAGAACACAATGAGAATGAGGATCCCCGCAAACAGGAGAGGCCACAACGAGGCAAGGGTAAAACCAAACTAAGCCAGATTAAGCCTGGGGATGCCTTGCCCAACAGAGTAGAGGAGGAGCGGAACGCCAAAGCTTCGCGATGGAGGGGCAGGCAGAACCGAGAGAAACGCTTCACCTTTGTCCTTGCAGTAGTGATTGGGGTTTTTGTGATTTGCTGGTTCCCTTTCTTCTTTACCTACTCATTGACTGCTCTTTGCAAAAGCTGCCCTGTGCCTGATACCCTCTTCAAGTTCTTCTTCTGGTTTGGTTATTGCAACAGTTCCCTCAACCCTGTCATCTACACCATCTTTAACCATGACTTCCGGAGGGCCTTCAAAAAGATTCTGTGCAGATTAGACCGAAAAAGGATTGGGTGAGGAGGAATGGACTCCCATTTTTGTGGCCAAGGCCACGTGCCTTCGAGAAGTTCAGCTCTGGTTGGATTTTGGAAGTGGGTGGCATCTCATTTGGTTGCTGAGCATGAACTCTTCAAAGACTTCAGGTGAGATGAAATGATTAAAACATTAGTGCCCAGCCCCTCAGCTCCCAAGTGGGTATGTTTCTACCCAGTGATGGATTGAAAGCTCTTCTTTGTAAGTGTTGTTTCTGTACATTTATAATTTTGACACACTACAAACTGAAAGGAACCAATTGGGGTGGGCAAGGGGAAATAAAAGTCATATTTCAGAAGCACTTTCTTTTTGTCCCCCCATGTCCCTGAAGTCCTCCCAAAAACAACAGTATTGCATCTTTGAGATCTATTCCTCTTTAACTTTTGTAGGAGAGATCAGCCTTGCAACTGCTTCACATCTTTCTTGAAAACGCAATGTATGTGTGAAAACTAAAAACAAAACAACACACCCCAATGGACTACCGGAGCCATCCTATCAAGCATAAGACAGGATAGTATTCTGTACCAAGATTTCCAATGTGCTGTTGGATTTTGGGCTATAAAAACTGGTAACATAAGCTTGACAATAACCTGTGTTTTATTATATTCCCTATATGGAATTTTGTTCTGCTCTGTTTTGTTTTAATTTCATGTTTGTATTGTCTTTTTATGCAGTATTGTTAAAAAGCTGTATCTCCTATTTTGCCCTCAACTGAAAGAAAGAAATATTTTTTGAAAAACACATCAGAATCTTCATAGAATCTGTTGCAAGGGCGGGCTGTTTTCTAACTTGTAATGCTCGAGAGGAATTAGATTCTCCAAAGGTTATGATAAAATGATCTGGCCTCTGTCGTTCCTCTGATGTATGTTCAGTGCTAATGTATTGCCCCCACCCATGGCTGTAAATAGATAACATGGTGTATGAAGCTTTTTGTTTTACTTTACAGTGTTACCTGATTTAGCATTGATTTTTAACATTTTCGTTTGTGTGGCCTGTCCTGCACAAGAAAACTCTTTCCATGCACAAGGACACTTTGCAGTTGTTGTTTTGAAGTAACCATAGAAATGTCAGTTTCTCTTCTCCCAGTGTCAGGTTTTGTGTATCCAATTCTCTTTTGCTTTATCCTAGAGTGAGTGTTATATATAAAGGCAAAATGGGCATAATGGAATAATTATGGTCTAGCAGCAGAAGAAAAAAATGAATATTTTTGGTCTATGATATTTCTGTTTTCCCCCCACTGTAAATAATTCACTCATCCTATAAGGCCAAATTTGGAAGATTATTTTTAAAGTGTCAGGAGGGAACGAAGAAGTAAAACAGCCTCTCTCACTGTGGCAGCCTCCATAGGTGTTGGACTACACATCTCATCATCCCCATTGACAAAGAAAGGCTGGCTGTGGGCTGATAGGGGTTTTAGTTCACGGCACCTGGAGGGTGCCATGGTAAGCAAAGCTTGAACATGATAACAATATTTTCATAATAATATTTAAAAAAGCACAGTACTTTGTGATGGATAAATGATGGTAGATACACACACATGACTGTAATGCTGCTTGATTGGATTTATTTTAAGTGAAGTTCTTTATGTGGAAGTTTTGCCCTTTTCCTAAAATTATTCCCATAATTTGGAACACAATGGATGCCCCTTGTTTCTGCTTTCACTAGTGCTATAAGAACAGACATCTAATTTCAGCCGCGCCTCTAAGATTTGAAATATTCATCTGAAAAGTCCTCTTCAGTTTTAACAAAACAGAGCTGTTAAACATAACACTAACAGGGTAGGGTCAAGGAGCTTATTAGCCTCGAAGTGTACTTGTGTACAACTTTAACATAGTTTTACGGCTGGAAAACCTGATACAAATGTTTACAAATGCTTTTTAATACAAAATTTACAGGGTTTTTTTTTAAGCAGATATATGTAGAAAAAGAACACTTTTTGTAGCAGGAGGGATAACTTTTTTCTTTTTTTGGTAGAAATGTGTATTGTTATACACAGGGTTGTAATCTGTTTCTGAAGTGTGCAGAAGCAGAGCAGCCTTTGTATAACGGTGTATGCACAGAACTTGTAGTTTTTGGACTATAATTCCCAGGATTCTTGAGCCAGCATGGGATTTGTTGTCTAAAAATAAATTTTCCAGATCTGCCAAACTAAAGTTTATGAAGCCACTGTAACAATGCTGAGACATGTATTTATAAATGGATCAGAGTAGAGGAATGATATTTATTCCCTCCTTTACACTGGCTTTTAGAATCTGATAACCTTCTTTTAATTTTTTTTTTGTCTTTTTGCATTACAATGTGATTATTAGCAAATATCTAAATTCAGTATCAGTGTATTTCCCCGCCCCCCAACTAAAATCTGAATTGTCTGAATTTGAACGCTGACTGTTTCCCAGTTAAAGAAAATGATTAGATACAGAGAAGTTTTACTTTCCGTTTGATGTAAGCTACCTGCGTTGCAGTTCTGTCTAATGACGTCTTGTGGTAGGAGAGGGAGGGAGAGCAAGAGGGCACCACAGCTCCTTGGCTCATGTAATTCTATTGACAGATTCTCAGGACAAGCTGGCCAGTTTAAGCTTGGGATGCTAGCCCAAGCTAGTAAGAGTTTCTGCCTGGTGCAGAGTTCAACTGCTTAATTAGAATTCATTACTCAGTCACGCTGTAATGGGCTCTAATAATGTCTTTAAACAGGAAAACCATTTCCCCCAAGCTTTTGGTTTCTTTTGAAACATTCCTTAAAACAGAAGGGGAAATCTTTTAAATTTGCTTCCTTATGATGCCAGAACAGATAATTTTAAAGCTATAAGGTACAAATCCAGAGAAAATTTAATGGGTTTGAGCCTGATTTAGTTGACCCTCTAAGTTTTCTCTAGAAAGTGCACACTTCCCCTGAAGTAATGATTTCATACAAGCCTGTTATGCCTCTTCTTTGCATACAAGCTCCCTTACCCACAAGAACATCTTTCTTTCAACTACGCAACAAGGAAGGAATTCTGTATTCACACTTGCTTACAGGTACAGATGTCAGCCTTCCATTGATATGAATGGAGTCACCAATCAAGGACGCTGTAAATGCCAGAGATTGGGAGATATATTTTTTCCGGATTACAATTCCCAGTCTCTCATTGGCTCTGTTGGCTGGTGAATTCTGAGCATTGTCGTCCAAACAAGTAAAGTTTCCCTAGCTGTCTGTGTAGGTACTCATTAACCTCTTTTCATAAGGTGACATTTTGTGTAGACTGGTTAAATCTGTAATATCCTAAGTGAGAGTTTAGTGTGTCCTGCTGGAAGGATCTTATGTGAAGAATGCAGATTGTTGATTTGTAGGATTTGTTTTATTTAAGCCCATTGTATGCGTTTATGAAGCAAACAGAAAATGCCTTATGCTGGGAATTCTTTTTTTTTTTTCCTTCCTGGAATGTGTTTTTCAAACGGAAATGCACCTGGTGCAAACCCATCGATGCCATGCCTTGTGCTTTCTAAGAGAATGATAAATGTATATGGAAATGGCCATAATGTTTTTTATGAAATAAAAAAAATTTACACACATCAGAAAGCATGATAAATCTCAGTTATCTATGTTTTCAAGAATCTCAGAGATCTGAGGACTTAACTGGGAAATAGAGGAAATCCACCTTTTAAAGCACGTACTGCAACAGTCTCTTGTAATCTGCAGGAGTAATTGTTACACCTTACGTTCAGAACAATGGTCTACTTCATTGGACACAGAAAGACTGACAAATAAACCTTATTTTGCTTTCTTCTTTCATGCCAGAACAAACCTATTTATATACTTCTTAAAGAACAAGGATTAAGGCTTATTATGTGGACAATGTACTCTTGTGCATATTTAAGTTGGAGTTGTGTGTGGTGTGTGTGTGTTCTTCTTTCTCTCTCAAGTGAAATATTGTTCTATTCCAATATTTACAAACTGCTGATCGACTGCTGACTAATTAGGCCACAAGCGCCAGCATAAATGTTTAAGAGTAGGAGTAAAAACAGTTCTTGTATCCAGCCAAATGCCAATTAATTTGGGGGAGAAAACGGTACACTCTTACAACATTGGGAAAGTGTTTCTTTTAATGAACCCACTCTCAAAACCGGGACTTCAGTTTTGGCATGCAGGAGTTAGCCAGAAGACCTCACACCTGTAGATAGATAAATCACTCTCGTCATAAATGGCACAT
The DNA here is from genome assembly GCA_948474755.1 of Ctenosaura bakeri. Taxonomy (NCBI): domain Eukaryota; kingdom Metazoa; phylum Chordata; class Lepidosauria; order Squamata; family Iguanidae; genus Ctenosaura; species Ctenosaura bakeri. The sequence goes on along the minus strand of CAOLHI010005032.1, from coordinate 28,914 downwards.
TGCTGTTATTGATTTCCTGGGATTTTGCCTAGAATTTTCCTTTTTGTACTCAAATTATTTTGCACTCCTATTTATGCTACAGAAAGCATCATCCCCACTTGAATCAACAGAATGGCAGTTGGTGGTGATGAAGGGCCAATTCACGCATGCTGTATTAATATGGCTTGTCAAGAGCTCAATGGTTCACTGACACAACAGGAAATGCAGTCAATCAAAGTCTGATGAATGTTTTTGTCTGATAGATGTGCTGGCAAAAATAACCCTACTTGGGTCCTAGCCCTCACATGTCCAGGAAAAGTAGGGATACATTTTCTGCCCCTGCCTTCTCCATCATGCTTCCAGAACTTGGCTTTGCCACCCATCACAAGCTGAAGAGTAAAGTTCTGGAGCAGGGAGCTTGCTCTTTGTAGGTTCCCTTGGCTGTTCAAAGCCTTGATCATGTGCTTAAAGGGCAAAATGTGAATAAGATAGTAAAGGCAGGACAAGCAGTTGTGCCCTGATTGTGAGAAGAGAAGGTGGATGGAGAGAGGCTTTCTGTCCCTCATATAATATTAGAACTTCAATAGTGAAGTTGAATAGTAGTAGATACAGTACATGAGAAAGAAGTACAGTCAGGCCACACATTTGCTAGGGTTAGAGGCTCAGGACTCTTTCAAAAATAGAAGAATCACAAATATCAAAATGTGTATGTGTGTTTGTGGGAAGAGGGCCAAGGCATGATAGGGAGAATGGGCATCCAGTGACCAAACTAGGTCAGGGAAAGGAGAGGGAAAGTTGTTGTTGTTGTTTTTTGGCATGGTGGCCCTTTACTTCCTCTCTCTCTCTCTCTCTCCTCCCATCTCCTTCCTTGGGTGCATGGGGGTGGTATTGGGAGAGGGTTTATGGTGAAATCAAAGCTGTGAACTGTCCTTAGCTAGATGGGCATTGGCTGTTGGAGGAGGACCAGAGGTGGGTTTTTAAATGCATGCATGGCCTGAATGGAGCTGATGAGAGGGAAGATTCCCCTGAAAAAAAAGTGCCACAGGTTTTGGGGGAAGAGAAGGGGTTGAAGAAACCTGCAAATAATCAAATCCATGAAAGTCAAACCCATGAATGTGTGTGTGTGTGTGGGGGGGCAGCTATATTTCTTTACACAGCACATAATTAACTTCTGGAGTTCAGTATTACAAGTTGCAGTGATGACCATTTGGTTGGATAGTTTTTTTTAAAAGAGGACTGGATGGATTTGTCGAGCTTAAGGCTATATGTCATGATATATATTCCCCCTCCTAGTATTAGAAACAGTATACCTATGTATATCAACTGCTGGAGACTTGTGGCCCCTTCCAAATCTATGATTCTGTGGTTGGAGACTGGTACAGTTGCATCTCATGTGCTTCTGGCAGATTTCCCTGAACAAGGGGTTGGCTCCTGCCCACAGAATGCTGGATAAGATAGGGTTTTACCAGATCCAAGGTGGTGGTTCTCATGTTCCTGTCTTCTCAGATGTTTCTAACTGCATGAAGTCTTCACTGCTTGAACAAGACCCACATGTTTGTCACATGCATAATTTACATTTTAAGTATATACCAAGGCTATGAATTTATGGTCCCCTGGATCTCCTTGAACTCCAACATTCACTAGCCCCTTTCACCATGGTATGTCTTGTGATCATGGGAGTATTCCAACTAGAAGGGTACAGGCTCTCCAGCCCTGCTACACCCTTAGTGCATGAGTGTAAAACAAGTATAGCAACCTACTGTAAGATAGATATAGCTCAGTCCTCTAGTCCCTGTAATTCTGTTGCTCACACGGATACACTGATGTTAGGTTTGTGTAGCAATTTTGATATCAATATCCATCAGCTGACAGAAATTTTACGTCTCTGATCACCAGGGCAGCTTCTTCAAATTCTTCCTCAAAACACTTCTTTTTAAAAGACTTTTTCTTACCCTTATCTGCTCTTCTGCAGCCATTATAGATTGTAAGATAAAAAAATGAATAATTTACAGTCTCAGAAATTTAGGAATTATCACAGCAAGTGCAAATAACATTTACAACAGATAAGGTCAGAAATAGTTAAACATTTCTATAATTGAAACATACTTAACAATGAATAAATTACAATACTTAAACTGGTAGCATACTGAATGAGAGAATTAGCTTGGTGTAGTGGTCTCAATATTGGACTAGAACTCCAGAAAACCAGGATTTGAATCCATGCTTGGCCACAGAAACCCATTGGGTAACTTTGGGCATGTCACACGATCTCAATCTCAGAGCAAACCTACTCTGATCAAATCTTTCCAGGAAAATCCTGTGATAGATTTGTCTTAGGGTTTCAGTAAGGCAGAAATGACTTGAAGGCACACAGCAACAACTTGAAATGGCTTTTCCCTTGATTGGGGCAGGAGTATGAAAAGAGAGTGGCCTAAAAAGGTAACTTTCTGCTGAAAGCATAAGAATGTGGTTAAGCCTTTCTTGGCTCGTGATAGCTCTTAGGTGATTATTTGACAGTTTCGGTTTACTAAATTCTGAATGCATGACTGAAGCAGCTAACATGGAGATAACAGATGAACATTCTTACTTTATTTACTTTTATGTATTGCATTTATATCCTGAATTGTTTTGTTCCCAGGAGCTCAAAGCAGTGTTTGGGCTTAGTCCTCCTTCCTTCCTCTACAGGCTGTTACTTGCCCAAATTTATAGTGTTCAGTCAAGGAATCATATTCCTCAGGTCACATGCATGGAATTCTGAGAACAGTCTTCCTACCTGCAGAGCTTAGAATTTTTATGAAGAGGAAACCACAATTTTCAGAAAGCTGACCTCTAGTATTTATTATTACAGAAGCCAGGACAGGAGAACCCGAATTAGAAAAGCAGATGCAAATGGCAACTTAAGTAAGGATTGCCACTGGTCCCTTCTGAACTCAGGCTTGCTCTGTCCCTATGGAAGAGATTATAGAGGGCCAACTACTCATTCAGACTAGTGAAGAAGTCAAACTATTTCTTCCCATTCATTTATATGGCCTAGTCATGCCTCTCATGCCATCCTAAGGTTTTAAGCTTCATCTGCCAACTACTTGAGGTACCTGTCAAACAGACATTTCAGTTTTCCATATCTTTTGCTTTAAAATGTGCGTTTATGAACCAGTTTTGAACAAACTAGGTATTTACATTTACGTTGACAACCCAAACATTTTCTTGCCAGTTTGAAACTGATCAGCACCCTTTGCATAAACCTTGGTATGACACAAATTATAAGGATTGTTAGGTGCTACTATTCAAACTTTTGTTTGATTCAAATTATATGCAAATCATCAAATCATGTGAATTGACACAGGATAATTCAGAGCAAATTTCTTAGTATGACATGAAAGCAATACATCCCCTCCCCAGAACATACTATAGAGACCATTGATATTTAAAAATTGGCTAGCCTTATCCCATCAAATGCCTAAAAGCAGTTAAACATTTTAACCTGTGACCCCCCCCCCAAAAAGATTATAATGTTGGGGCCAGGTGGGCCTCCACTGAGTGGATTGACAATGGAAAGAGCTCTTTTCTTTTATCATCGCCATCTGTGGATCTCTGAGAAGAAATGGTCATGGGAGTGTGTCAAATGATGCTTTAAGAGTACATGGAGGTTCAAGATGACAAGATTTTTTGAACCAGCAATGCCACCTGCCTCTAGTAGTCCTGACAGGAGACTGCATATCGCCCCCAACAAAAGCCACATATGCTTGAGACTTGCAGTCCCTTGATGCTTATATCTTTGCTGTGACCTTTTGTTGAACTTATATTAAGGTCTGCTGAACTTACATTTTATTGGTATGAACCAATAAGAAATCTGTTTTGGGTGGGGATTGTATCTCTGAAGTATTTAACCTTTCACCCCTTATGTTTTCTACCACAAAGATAATCCTGAAACAACTTTGTTTATGGTGGACTCTGGATGAGATTGGCTGGTAACAAGGAAAAGAAGGCAGTACCAAGAGCAATCCATTTATTTTCCCATTCACTTACCTCTTTGGAAGTTCAAAGTCCTTGCAGAGTATTGTATAATTGCAATCAGTGCTTGGCAAAAATATTTCAGTTATTGCTTTTCTAGTATGTAACTTCCTGACTAACCCTTTCTCTGCTGCTGCATAGTCTTTCTTATCATTGTGTACAACAGGTATTGGTTTGGGTGTTAAGAGTTCTAAGAACTAGGGAAAATCTAGTGCATAAGTCAGAGATGAGTACTATACAGCCCTCCAGATATTTAACTAGAGTTCCCAGCATTCCTCACTATTTGATATTGTGACCAGGATTGAAGGGCCTTGTACTTCAACATTAGGAGGGTTCATAATTCACACCCCTGGAATAAATGAACAAAACATGTAAATGAATGAAGGCTCCTTGTCTTTTCTCTGCCAGCATCAACGTAAAGAGAGGAGAATCAAATTTGTAATTAGATGAGAAGGAACTCCTGTTTCCAATTTAACTGTAGTAGCCACTCATGTGAAACAGAAAAAATAGACCTCAGAGACATAGACTGATATGTTAATCAAACAGTATGTTGAGACGCCATGAAACTCTTCACTCAAGAGTGCATTTGCCCAAGTGAGAGTTTGGGCAAACATTTCAGGTTCATACGAGTTTAATGTGTGTTATAAATGCAGTGCCTATATGAAGCCTGGCTAAATTTTGAAAAATAAAAGTTCTTTGATTCTCCCTGGGACTTTTTCCTTATGTTTCATTGTATGCTAGATAAATCAAGTAATGCAAGAAACTATTATCTAGGAAAGAGTTGGTCTTTATTTCTTTCCTTCTTTTGGAACAAATACCTGGATGCTAATGCAGATGGCAATGCAGTTGCTCATTTTAGAAATGAACTGTTTGCCTTGCTTTTAAGCTTAAGACTTTGAAGTACTGTCAAAGCATAAAATTTGAAAATAGCAGTGCAAATCTGAACGAGAAACATGACCATCACCACTTAAAGAGCACAAAAGGAACATGAACCAGGACCCTGAAACCGCTCAAAGATCTGTGACCATAAAATAAAATGACCTTTGCCAGGTACCTATAAACAAGGTCTTGCAGCAGGTTGATAGGAATGGAAGAGGTGGGATGTTGGGAATTCTGCCAGTGCTATCTACATTTCATACTCCTTGCAGCCTGGGATACTTTTTACAAAATATTTTTTTACTTGTTTTTTTAAAGTAGCTCATTGTCATTGCTCATTGCTTATTACTGAAAGGGTAAATCTTTAGCAACATGCTAAAGATTTGGTTACTTTTGATATTTTTAAAAAATAAACAAAATATTCAAAATTGCTCAAAAGCCTCCAAAACAGCCCTCCAAAAGCAATACTTGGGTCTAATATTATGTTACTTGTTACAGAAAAAAGAAATAATAATGACATCACCCATCAGTGGCCAGTTATGTGTTGGTGACTCAATATGCATATAAGTGCAGCTTACACATACTAAAGTCTCTTTTTCGGTAGGGCATGGAGGGCTGTTCACTTGGCCTTGAAATCTATCCCTGAACCTCTTGACCTTGGTAGCTATCAGGCTCCAGGACGGCCCCCTACTCCTGTGGCTTATTATTGGAGAAGTGCAGGGGGGACAATTCAAACCATGAGGATATGGTTTCTCTAAGCTCTCTGGGGAAGGAAATTCCATTTGGGAGTACACCCTTATATATTCCCCTCACAACTGAGCTAGGACCAGCTCAGAGACATGAACTGATAGGTTAACTTGTGGGAATCACCTCCTCTTGCCTCCTCTCTCCTGTACATGACAGCAGCAAAGGCTGTTCCTAGTGAAGAGCATATAACAACAACAATTATTAACATATTTTTATTTCCCCTTTTTATCGTAAGATCTCAGGATGACAAGGAGATAAACAATATGAACAATTTAAACAACTCCTGATTAAAATAAATGAATAATATAACAAGTTAAAAACATATTATACCACTCAACACATTAGAAAGGCTAAAAGAGCTGGGGGAAAAAACAAAAAAACAAAGCAAGAATCTGATTAAAAGTACATTAGGGCCCAAAATGTTTAACAGAAAGACATGTCTTGACTTGGTGCCGAGAAGAAACCCATGTTGGCTTCAGTCAGGCCAAGTAATATCAGATCGTAGGCAGCACCATTATTTATAATGTCATTACTTCCAGGCTCTGTTTCTAGGTGACTTATGCATGCATGGGCCTCCAGTGAGCAATATGGCAGAGTTCAGGCAAGGTCTAATGGTACACACAGGAGTTGAGGCAGAGATTTTGTACTTTGTCAGGCTGAGGCAAACTGTTCCACTCATCTGCCCCCCCCCATCTTACAGCTTAAGAATAAAGGTGCTAGGTAAGATCATTATACAATGAGAATGTCCCATAAAAGGCTTATTCTTCAGTTACTGTCTAATTACCTTCTAATGTTGGAGTGTGCTGGTGCTACATGAAGTATCCTGCACCAAGTGAATTTCCTACATGGCAGCAGTGATATGTGGTCTTTTCATATTGGTGGTGCAAAAAGCAGGTTCCTGTGTGGCTCATTACCTATTGTGTAGGAAATTGTCAGACACTGTCTGGCAAAAACTGGTGGTGCCAGAAAAAATCTTGGCATGCTGCTGGGAGACTTTTGATGAATGCACAACTATGGACTACGCTATTGCCACAAGGTGGTGCAATGGGATGATCTGTCTATAGTGGAAGGCCAGGAGAAGGAAAATGTACACCTTCCCCCTGGGAGGGTCCCCCACTACTGCTGTGCTTTATTTTTGGAAAGCTGACCCCTTCCCACAAATGCCTGGCTCTGAGGGGTTCTGTCCTCTTCCTATGCCTCCCAGGCCTCAAATCCTTTCCCTCTGATCAGGGGTTATAAAATCATTAAATGTTTTTCTACACAAAAGACTCTTAATAAAAGGCGAACAAATTTGAAATAGTCTGAAGACTTATTCAATAAAGACGTGTGTGTGATAAGGGGGAATGAGGTGAGCCAGGGAGGGGAAAGTGACAAACTAGAGGGAAAGGAGGGGCACAACAAAAAGATCTGCCAACTGAGAAAATGAGTTCACAATCAGTATATTGGACAGGAAATAAAGATGAGGCTGGCATTCTGTTGTGATAGGTCCCTGAGGGATCTCTCCAGATGCCTGTTCTCAATGTCACCTCACAACTAAGAGATCACTGCAGCCATAATTTCCCAGCATCCCAATCAATCTACAACACCTCAGAAACAGTTCAGTTTTGTTGCTGCCTGGCTGAAAAAGGTAGGTTGTTGTGGTGTGTGTGTGTGTGTGTTTGTGGCATAATTGGACATAGCTATGATGCTGGTGCTCCATTGTCATAGTGATGTCTAGTGATACAGGATCTCATCTGAAATGGTATCAGTATCAGTTTTACTAATGAGTTATAATTTTCCCTCCAGTGAACTCAAAACTTCCTATGGCTCTTTCCCAGGCTATCCCTGCAAAAATCTGTGAGGTTGAGAGAGAAAGGGTTGAGAGAGAGGAAGAGGTTTCCCAGCGAATTTCATGGCTTAGTGGTACCTAGAATCTGTATCTTCCAAGTTGCATCAGACTCTACCCACCACATCACACTATTTTCAACAAGCAAGAAAGGACAGGGCAGCAAAGGTGCTGCAAGAGTCTAGACAGCAGTGTTTCCAAAATGAGACATTTCTGAGCTGGCTTGTAGCAGCTTCCTCCTCACAAGCTGCCACCAAATGTCCTTTCAGTTGTTTGACTCAGAGAGGCTGGTAGATATATATTGCCTTCATGAATGAGAATGGGAAACAAAAGCATTTCCGGTCTTCCTTGAAACAGAACTGCTCCATTTTTTGCACCTGACCATAAATTGTCCCTACCATAGGAATTTACATATCTTGTAGGAGAGAAAATAAGAGTATGTTAAAATGGGTTAAGATAGGGACATAGGGAAAGAGTAGCATCAGAGACTCCTGCTTTCTGAGCCTAGAAGTTACTTGCATTAGCTCTGAGCAGACGGTGGAAGTGCTCATATTCTGGTAGCGTATAAAAGTTTGGCTTCTGTTCAAGAGGAAATGAATCGGATGGTCCATTCATCATAGTTACTGAAGAAAAGTAGCTGTTTTTGGAATTCTGAAGTTCTACTGCGAAACAGGGCAACTACCACAGATGCTGATGGCAGATTTTGAAATGGCTGGTCCTGAATTTCTGTGAACTCCTTTAATATATTTCTCAACCAAAGTGCCTTAATGGCATTTGGCATTCTCCATGGAAATAGATGTGATTTTGCAGGGATATTGACACCTTGAATTAAACGTTTTATTATGTGCAGCTCTGACCACTGATTGTAACAGAATTGATTACTTGGGTAAGGAATGATTATTAGGGAAATGGCATAATTAGTTGAAGTCCAGTCTACTTAGCATCCAAAAGGAAAAGTTAATAACATACCTTATGTGTTTCTCCTACAGAATGTGACTGTCTCCAGCTTTAGATGCTATGAGGGATCAAGACATTTTTAAAGAAACAGTTATGTCTCCAAACAAGCACTTAGTTCTAGCTTTTGGACATCGAGTGGAGACAAATAGGTACATATAATGAATCTAGAGCATGGATTCAGATTGGAAGCTACACTAACTAGTGCTAAGATAACAATGGATGAGCTCCTACACTCATGAAATGGAGAATAACTCATAGGCTCATTCAGTAGCTGCATAACATCACCTGGTTAATAAATTATGACATTGTGCAGCTCAATGTACACTGCCCCTCAGTGTGCAATCATGTATGCAACCATGTGTATTAGTGTGCAGTGTACAACCACACACAATATATGGCCGTGCATCATGGCATTCATTCACAAGGCATCACATAACTCCATTTTGAGAACTCTGAACTGAATGTAGCCATTGCATGTGATACAAAACTTCCCAAATGCTTATGTAGAGGAAATTACCATGCAAAAGACAACACCACCAACAGGATTGTGTACATATAAAAATGTATTTGCAGCTCTATATTTACTCACTGTTTTTTAAATTACTTTTGCCTCAATGTATCAGAACCCTATGTAGCAGAGAAGCTTCAACCCATGAACCACCAGAATGACAAAGTGGACATTCAGTAACAATTTAATTAAAAATGCTTTGCAAGGTATGCTAACTATGAAAGAACATGACTCAGGTTGTGCTTTAGACTTGCTTTGCAGAAAAGTCACATGATTAGCTCTGGTGGTGCAGTTGTTAAATGCTGGTACTGTAGCCACAATGTTGTGAGTTTGATCCTGCAGGGCTCCAGGTTGACTCAGCCTTCTGTCCTTCTGTAAATCGGTAAAATGAGTACCCAGTTTGTTGGGGGCAATGAGCTAACACATTGTAAACTGCTTAGGGAGTGCTTAGCACTGATAAGCAGTACAGAAATGTAACTGCTATATTGCTATAAATCAATACTTTCATCCCTGGGAAAAGAGCTTTCAGAAAAAATAATCATAGAGACTCCACCCACAATATCCATGCAAGGTAAGGCATTGACATTTCCATTTCATGGATATGAGGATTGACCTTGTTGCAGGTGAACAAAGTGGAAGCATGCTTCTACAAATGTCTGTGTGCAACTGGGAGGCCACAGAAGTAGAGACATCTAGTCAGGGTTTTCCAGAATATTTCCTGCTTGTCTTGTCTGGCTTGTTACTTCCTTATTTTGTAGACTGAAACCTACACATCTCTTCCTCAGTCTCTGTCTCTGTTTCTCTGTCACGAGGCTAAAGATAGGAGGAGCCATCTTTTCTCTCTTCCAAATAAATACCACTATTGCAAACTACTTACAGATTCTTAAAAATAAAAAGTGGTATAAAAATACAGTAAATTATGTCAGGCACCTTAATAAAAGAAAATTCTTCACTGAGATCAGCCTTAGAGCTATTGATTCCATGCTCCAGCTTCCATATTTGCTAACCTGCCTTCCAGCAAATCTCACAATAGATGTAACAGATTTTTATGCTGCCACCCATTGACTGCAGGGTGGGTTTAACTATTTAAAATACAACAAATAATATATCTGAAATTAGATTTCAGTCTGGGCATTTGAGGTCAAGAGATCGAATACACTGCCCAGCGTACATTATTGATTCTTCTGAGTATGGCTTTGCATGTGAGAAAGAAGAAGCTGTATAAGGCTCCGTGACTCACTCCCACATCTTCCTTTCTGCGCTTGGGGGATGATCGATGAAATGCTACTCATTTTTCTCTTCTGTATCCAACACACACACTGTTGATACTTTTATTAAGCCAATTAGAAGATTCAACTTCTGCCCCAGAACAGTTTTTGAGGCTCTCTGGCTTCTTCATCAGGCAGAAGTGGTAACAAAACAGACATTGCTGGAATCACAAGCCTGCAGGTTTCCATTCCATTTTGAGAGGTTACAGAGTGTCCATATTTTGTGTAGTGAGATTTATGAGTTCCAAACAAAGCTAGAAATCACCCATCTGAATCCCAGGCTGTGGAACAGGCAGGCAGAAGTTCTTCACAAATTACTTTGGAGGCATGGGAGAAAAGGGGCTGGCACTTCCTTCTGACATGCAAAAACCACAGTGACAAACCTGATGGGAGGGGTCTTGACAACAGAGCCTCCTTGGCAACTGAGAGTGTTTAAGCCAATTGGCTGGTGAAATGGAACCTTGGATAGCCCAGGGGAGGGGCTGGGGGAAAGAGGGAAATAACCAATTTTGTCTATCTGGAGAGTGATTGAAGGGTAGTGTGATTTGTGGGGTGTTTGAGGGAGGTTGGAGATTTGAATAGCTCTGTGGAGGAGAGAACTGAGAAATTGGGTGTGTGAAAGATAGTGAATGAATTGAAAGAGAGAAAGAGAGAGAGAGAAGAATGGTGTGCTGTTTATAACCACCATTAGTCTTTTTTATTTTTGTATAAACTCATTAAATACAGTTTGCTTTATTGGGAGTAGATGGTTGTGTTTCTTGCTTTGCTGTTTGCATGTGTCTGTTGAAAGCACACACACAATGTACAGTCAGCCCTCCACATTTGTGGGTTTCACTTTTGCAGATTTGATTATTCACAGATTATTTGCTGTTAGCTCTGCTGCTGCCTTATGCCATTTTTAATAGGAACTGCAAACCTTGTGAATGAGAAACTGTGAATGAGGCTTGTAAGTCCCTATTAAAAATGGTGTGGGGCAGCAGTGGAGGTGGCAGTAAGTCACACACTTTGGCCTTATGAGAGAACCCTGATGCCTCAAAGGAATCCACAGTAGGTTGAATATGGTGATCATCCTTTTTTGGGGTGTTAAATATGGTTTGGGAGGACCTAGAGTTATACACATTTTTTTCACTTTCATGGAGGTTCTGTGACCCTAACTCTAGCAAATGTGGAGGGATGACTGTATTATTTAAATTTAAACTATATTTCCCACTTTATTGAAATGATATAGGTGAAATATTATAGATGTTTTGGATAGAAAACTGTGGTTCCTAGCAGGGTATCTCAGTGATCAGAGTTGTTTTTTTTTTGGGGGGGACTCATACTGCCAGAATTCTCTGGCCAACTGGCTGTAGATGGGATTCTATGAGTTGCAGTCAAAATAGTTTTTCCAAACTCTGGAGTGTATTTATGCCACACAGTTATAGCCATGTGATCCTACTTCAACTTTTGTGGGTTTGTCCCATCCAAAATTGTTTGGCAAGGGACTTAAAATTCTCTGCAAGGGAGCTTGGGTCTCCAGCAAAGAATTCTAAGTACCTAATCAAATTACAAATCCTGGGGTTCCCTAGGATGAAGCCATGACAGTTCAAGTGGTCTCAGACTTCTGTAACTGTGTAATGTAGATAAACTCATAATGGGTCAATTTCTCTCTCTCTCTGTCCTTTCTGCAGGTCAGGGAAGAGGACTGCCTTGCTAGCAATAGTAGAAAGATTCTGCTGCCCTTGCTCATCTCTTTCATCTTTGACACTGGAGGTAGGGAGCAAAGGTGGCCGGGCAGAGGGGAGGATTGTGTAGCTCAGCTACCAAGACCTCTGGTGCAAGGCTGCATTGTATGTGTAGATGTTCAGGCTGGACTGGGGTATGGATTGAGCAGCAGGGGGTGGGGGGTGGGGGACAGCTTTGATTTCTGTTACACGTTCCTTCTGTGTGTGTGTGTGTGTGTGCATGCGTGTGCGTGCGTGCAAGTATGACCACCCTTGACCTGATATAGGACTTTATCCTAAATGTACCCTAAAGGCATAAAATCCCATCTTATCGTGGAAATGAAGAAGAATCAGCCCTGGCTGGTACTTGGATGGGATACTGTCAACAAATATGAGGTATTGTAGGCTATATTTCAGGGCAAGGAAATGGAAAAACCACCTTTGAGGCCATTTCCACACTATACTGTTCTAGTACTATTACTCCACTTTCAGCATCCTATGGAATCCTGGGGTTTGCAGTTTAGGGAGGGGCCTTTAGAATTCTTGGACCTCAGTAAACTACAAACCCTGGAATTCTTTTGGATGTTGAAAGTGGAATAATAGCACTAGAACAGTGTAGGGCAAAAATGGTCTCAGTATTCCTTGCCTAAGAAAACCATCTGAGATTCATGTGGTCACCAGAAATTGATAGGTGATTTGAAGGCATATGTGCACACACTTTCTCTTTCCACCGCATTTTTTTTTTAATTTTAAAGAAAGGATAGGGGGAAAGAGGGGATTCATTGTTCGTTGTTGTTCTATCAAATATGGATCTTGTAGGCCACTGGAAGTAATGGATGGTCTGTCCTGTTTTCCCCCTCTTTCACCCAATATGCTCTGCCTGGTATTAAGTCTAAGCAAAGTACTGGGAAATTCAAATTGCACGGTTCTGTAAGCTTTCAGTATAAATATTTGCATATTGACATATACTTAAGATTTCAGACCCTTCACTTTTTTTCAATTTAGTGATTTCCTTTTCAAAACCTATTTTCAATATCACAGTGTGCAGCAACATTTTGCTTCATTCTAAATATTTTATGATAATCAAATAATAACAGCCCTACTCAGTAAATCCTGTGAAAATGAACAACTCTGAATAATATCTTCTTGGAAACTTTCTCCCACCCTTAATATCTTCCCATCTCCAAGCCCAGATGGGCACAGACCATACTGAAAGTTAGACCATTTCCTCACTACACTGTTACAGTGCTATAATTCCACTTTCAACATCCTATGGAATCCCAGGGTTTGCAGTTTAGGGAGGGGCATTTAGAATTCTCAGCCAGATTGCTCTTTGGCCTCAGTAAACTGCAAACCCTAGAATTCCATAGGATGTTGAAAGTGGAATTATAGCACTATAACAATGTAGTGTGGAAATGGCCTCAGTTACAAGTAACTGTGTAGTCTTATGTGAACAAATCAGCAGACCTATAATGAACAGTTAAATGTTTAAGTCTGAAATACTGTAGATTGGAGTGGGCAGCTGTGGAAGGTTAGGGAGCTGCATTAGTCCTCAAAGAGACCTTGGGAGCTGCACTCCTCACTGTGCCCACTCCTGAAAAACCAACCAACCAGCCAACCAACCAACCATTTTTTGCTCCTAAATGTCTTCTAAAGGACATGGTGGCATTTCTATTATGCTTTTTATCCTTCTTGGGCTGTTTTAGGACAAGGAGAGGCAGTTCTTTTAACAATAGGAAGAGACCAGAAGTTATTTCCTGTTCACCTGCTGTTTCAGAAAAGGCCTCTCTTGGACCTAAATTTGGCCAGTGGTGAAAATGTCATCAACACCCCCTAGAGGGCCTTCTGAGATAAACAAGTTGACTCCTGGGGGTCCTGGAGGCCCACAACAATGGCCCCTGTGGTCTGCCCATGGGCCAAACTTCGCCTACCCCTGCTGTAGATGTTTACTTGGGCAGTAATACTGCTGAACTCAGTGGGGTATACTTCTGAGCAGTTATGGATAGGGCTAAATAATAAGGCTACAATCCCATGCTTGGTTACTTAAGAGGAGCCTGACGTGAATTTTCTGAATGTGCACTTTCTTATGTTTATATGTATGTTTGTAAAGATATCTGTGTGCTTTCCTATCTTTTATATTTAGTAAACTGAAAAGGAAAAGAATAGAAGGTTTCTATCAACTGGATGATCAGAACAAAATAGAGGAATTAGCAAAGCAATTCAAACATTTCCATCCTGTTTTAACAATTTTCAGCATGTTGTACTTTGTTTCTCTGTTGCAAGAGACACAACAAAGAATCTTGTGGCACCTTAAAGATGAACACATTTCTTAACGACAGAATTGTCCTGGAATTGTGTGGTCCTCAGCCCGCCAAAGCCCTCTAGAGTCTCATCCTGATTTTTTTTTCAGCCTAAAAATGAACAGTGTTCACCCCAAAGATCTCCAGTGGTTGTAACTGGTCACTAAAAAGCTAATGCAGAGCTGTTTTGGGCCTAAAATAGCCCAGCCCCTGAACAGAAGGTGACTGGAAGTTTTTTTGAAAAGGGCTGGGTGGGTGCAACACTCAAGCCCTTTTTGCACGCATTTTCTGTAGCATGAGGGCCCCTTGAGCCCTCCATATGACGGTCCATACGACACACTCCCATTCATGCGACGCTCACGAGCTTAAAGCGGGAAGCACACACATTTTCTTATTTTCGGCTCTAAGCTGAAAATACTGCATGGTTGTGCAATGCTGCAGCACCCTCGCGCACTTACCTGTGTGCAGTGTGTTGGACAAGCGGGCCAGTCGCGCTTCCTCCCCCAGCGCAGCCTACAGCTCCCAGACTGCGCTGCGGAAGGAAGGGGCGGGGCGCTAGCGTGACGGTCGTGCTACCAGGAAGCGTGGGACGTAGGAATGGGGAAGTGGCAGCGTTCCGGATGAGGCTTTTCGAGCAAGACACCCTCCCCAGTCACGCAAACGGGTAAAGTGCGAAAAGCCTCTCAGTGTCTGAGTTGTGTGAAAATGGGGCTATTGCTATCTCTGCAGCTCTTGTGGTATAGGCTTTCATTGACCTGGTCCACTTCATCAGATATATTCTGTGTTATCCTCATTTGGCAGATTTATGTATACATGCTTGAGGGGAGATTTGAAAGACTAAGGGCAGATGGAATTAAGATACAGAAAGTACTGTCAGATGTGGCCATTTACAAACAAGGTGTTAGGGCACAACATTGGTGAGATGATCCACACATGTAGGGTGAGAAGAATAACCTCTGTTCCTGTTCAAACCACAGGAGATGAATTGCATTTGCATTCAGGCCACCAATCACCTGCAGATGCATCAACATCGAAATGTTACTAAGATAATAAATTTTGACATTATGGTAATGGGATGAGAGCTCTACATAATATGCAGTTGGACTGATCAGTGAAACTTTCTCTCTCAGTCTCTCTCTCTGATTTTCCAAACTTGTACACGTCATTTAAAAATTTCCACTGGAAGTGAACTATTGCAGTCTTGCTTGTAAGTGCTAAAAGGACCTTTTCCATAAATTAAAATCAATTACCCAGCTTGAAACACTTCCAGTATTGTGAGAGTGCAGCATTTTTATCTGCACATGTCCATTAATTTGTTCAGAGACACTCGGGTTTATTTTCTCCTTTTAAACTTCATCCTATTTTGTACTGATGTTTTCAATAATGCATGGAAGTGTTGTGCATGTTTTGCAAGTGAATTTGATGTTGCCTAAGGGAGGCAACATCATTCTTCTCCATACCCAAACAGGTTCACAATACTATATAAGATGTTCCTAAAAGAAATTAGGTAGTAGTGGCATTACAGTAGTATTAGTAGCCATAGTAATAACTATTTTATCTGAGGAGTAACAAACTAATAGAGCAAGCTAATATGGTGTACAGCTTTGACCTCTGGACTAACACCCTGGAGACCCACTGGCTGACCTTGGATGTATCACACACTCTCAGCCCCAGAAAACCCCATAATAGATTTGCCTTAGCGTTGCAGTAAGTTGGAATCGACTTGAAGGCACATCTACAACAAACTAATTGGAACAAATGTTTGAAAAGGCAAAAAATGAACCATTGCTCATATGCAAAGGAAACTTATAAGGGCTGACAGGAATATCTGTGGATAACTTATATTACTTTCAAAGGCTTTATTAGTATGAAAAGGAAAATTAGCATGCTTTTAGTTACCAATGTAAGTAAGGAAATTATCCTCCTCCTTTAATTCTCAGAGCACACTCAGAGTATCACATTCTAGAGTGACTGACTACTTCTGGAAGCTCTCAGGCAGTGCAGCCCAAGGGAAGAAGGAACAGCTTTTCTGAAGAGACTAGGAACTCCTGCAGAAGATACTTCCTTAAAGGCCTGCTTTTAACCATGTGGAGATGTGAAAAAAAAAATCACAGGCTCATAGGATCTTCAAAGGACCCTAAGGACCACATATTCCAGTCACCTGCCAGGCAGGAATACACAACTAAAGTACTCTGAAAAGATGCCCATACAACCTCTTCTTAAAGACTTCCCAAAGAAGGAGATTTGCTGCTTTCTGGTGGTCTATACTGCAGTCGAACAGCTCTTACAATAAAGATGTACTTCATAATGTTTAGGTGGATTTTTAAAAATAAGATGAATCCACTGGTTCATGTTCTATTCTCTGGAGCAGCAGAAAGCAAGCTTGCCCCATCTGATGTAAGACATCCCTTCAGCTATTTGGATAACTGTTTTGTCACCTTTCAGGCTTCTCTTTTCCAAGTGAAACATACCAAACTCTTTAAGTCATTTCTGTCATAAGGCTTGGTTTCCAGATATTTGGCTGTCTTGGTCACTCTTCTCTGGATATGTTCCAGGTTGTTAAATACCTTCTTGAACTGTGGCACCCAGAACTGGACACAGAATGCCAACTGAGAAGAATCAGCTGTCTCTGAAGATGCATTCTAAAGAAGTGGTAGCTTGTGGCTTCCATGTCAGTGGGTCAGAGAATCCATTCTGGGTTTTAGTCTGCACTTTAAAAGATCCATGGACCCTATCTTCCAGATAGGTTCAGCACCTTGAATAGATTCTTGGATACAACAGTCCACATTTTTGAGTTTGACATTCACATATCTGATTATTTGTGAGTTTCTCCAATCCCTGCTCCTCACCTCAGGCCCTTCATTTCTGGAGGAATTTTTCCTCTTTGCAATTCCAACCAGATTCTGCAGCCCTTTAAAAAAACCAACTCTGGACTTCCTTCTTCACCTCCACCAGCAGCTCCCTGGCCAGCTAAGGACAGGTCACACAACAAACCTTCTCCCAGTGGCCCCCACATGCAAGGCAGGAGACAGGTGTGAGAGAGGAAGTATAGGGCCCCCATGCCAACCCACCCACCTTCCGTCTCCTTTCCCTGACACGGTTTGGACCCTGGGTTCCTCCTACCATGCCTCAGCCCACTTCCCACAGACACAGACATACACACTTTGGTATTTGTGGTTTTTCCACTTTTGTGAGAGTCCTGTTCACCCAACCCTAGTGAAAGTGGAGGGACAACTGTAAATCAGGATGAGCAAAGTGAAGCCTTCCAGATATAGTTGTACTGCAACTCCCATCAGCCCCAACCAGCATAGTTAATGCTGCAGAATGCAGTCCAACAACATCTGGAATGCGGCACCCCAGGATTAAATCAGTTTGCTGTTGTATCTAACGCTAAGGATGCTCTTGCATTCCTAGAAAGCACAGTGAACACATGATTCATGTAGGCAGAAGGTGCATTCTTTTAGCTCTTCTGATCTTTAAAATATGATTGGGCTGACTGCTTCATATCATATTAGCATGTGATCCCACTGTACAACTAAGAGAGACTGGAGGGATCAGCAGGGACATCAGTTCATGCAAGTAGCTTTTTGCAGTGCTTGGGACAAAAGGAGGCAATCTCAAGAGTGAAAGCAGTTACTGCTTCCCCCAAACAGTTCCTCTGGTCCCTGGTACCTTGCTGCAAGCTAATGAACATAGTGGATAAGCAGCAAATTCAAGAATCAGTTGGCAGAGAACATCACTATCTCCCAGGAAATACGGAATGTGCAGGATACAGATAAGGTTTTGAAACTGACTTTATTGCTTACTGTAAGTGGCAGAGGTTCCAAGGAGCAAATGGCCTCAACTTTCAAGTCCTCTCAAGCATGCATACTGAATATAGTCTGCTCCTCTACTCATACATGGGAGCATCTTTAGTAACAAAACTGAGTGGCCATCTTTGGCCCAGATGCTCTTAGTGTGGTTGAACTACCTGACATAGACAAGATGCTACAGATGGTTGAGACATGGCCACAGCTGCACTCTTCCCTATCTAAGAAAGGCCTGATGCCAGAGGCAAGAAAGCTGCTAAAGGTTGTAGAGAAATCCCAGGGATAAAGCAGCTTTTGCTTTAATATTCTTCAATATTCTTTTTTTCCCTCCTTTTTTGGATCCAAGCATGATTTAATGCAACAGAAATCACTGGAAGCTAACCGGATTTGTTGCAGGAATCATATATTTCATTGACTGGTGTTAGCAGGGCAGGGCAGAGGGAGCATAGTTTTACTTTCTCTTTGGGGAAAAAAAAATTAGGAATGAGGTCAAGTTTGAAGAGTGGGTACTTGTCTTTTGAAAATTCTGCCTGCAGCCTCTGTTCTCAAGGCTGCCTGCTTCATTGACTGAAGAGGAAGACCAAGACAATGTGAATCGCTCCCGGTGGGGAAGAAAGTTGCTGCCAATATCATCATACTGGCAGCATCTTTGCTTGTTTCACTCCAGGAAAGAGAAAGGCCTCGTAGATACTATAGTGATTTTTTTCCCCCTATTTGATAGAAAGGCAAGAGAGGAAATGGAGCACTTTGAGTAAGCCTGAACAAGTTTAGAAAACCCTCAGTACTTAAAGCGCCCAACTGCTTTTGAGGGTGAACTGCTTGCCCATTTCTAATGAAAACCTAGGATCCAATTGGGTTATTCTACACAGAATTGCTACTATCAGCTGAACTGGGAGTGGGGGAGAGCAGGGAGAAGGGATGTAGCTATAAGGGAGCATTGCCACCATCTGTTCCTCCCCAAAGTTTCCTTCAGTTTTGAAATTTCTAGCACTGCAGTAACTTAAAACTCCAGTTGAGCATTTAAAGTTTAGGCATCCAAGAAAAGGGGCAGGCAAAGATACCAAGGGAATGCGAAAACAACAAATACAAGGGGTTCTAGGTACAAATAATTTTCAGCTCCTCACTTTTTGCAATGCTAGAAATTTGGAGACTGAAAGAAGATGCCATTAGGGGCCAGAATGGAGAGCGCAATGCCCTCACTTTGCTCCTCCATAGCTACATCCCCAGTGGGTAGGCAATTCAGAGCAGTGGCTGGTTGCTCTCATGTTGTGGGGCAGTAAATTCACTCGGGGGGTCATTCCCTTACTTGAAGGAGTTATCCAAGGAGATGAATCCATCTGGGGAAGCTTGGGTAGTTCAGCATCTTGGATACCTCCTTGAAAGTTCAGGTGAAATCCTGGAATGGATTCAGACATGGAAGCCACCAGCCACTGCTGGTAATCCACTATCTCACCAGGGCCTCCCTCTTGTGCTTTCAAAACCTGCTCTGTTTATTAGGGGATATGGAAAGCTATGAGTATGGAGAAGAAAGCCATGTCATACTAGCTGATGTGCTAGTACTAATGTGATGTTAATGTGATGTGTGCTAATGTAGGCTGACGAGCCTGATACTTTGTGCCTCTTTTCTTGTTATGGAAGTTCATATTCTTGGAGGGGTAAATTGATAGGCCATTGGGGAAGATGCTTGTGAGCACTCTTAGAAAACAATTTTTCCATATTAATGCAACTATCCTGCATTATCCATAACCTTTAACAGTTGACCAATGAGATACAAAGATTAACCAAGCTATACATGAATACATGGGATGGGAAAATTTTGAGGATCTGAGGGAGTTGGATATGAATGGCTTTCAGACAATGACTAGGCTGTTGTAGACTGGCAAACCATATCTATTGCTTGGTCTTGAGTGATAGAAAAGCAAAACAGTTTTCTCAAATTCTGCGCCTGCCAAATATTTCAGTCTACAACTCCAGTCAGCCCCAACCAGCCTGGCAAGCAAGTGGGAATGGGAATGACCATCCAAAATGTTTTGAGTGCTCCTGCCTAAGGAAAGTTTCTCTAGAAGAACCTTCACATTAACCAATGTCCTATTGGCAGGTGTATAATGTGGTTGTTTGGTGGGGCAGAAAGGATGTATGTATGCTGTGTTTCAGGAAAGAGTATGCTTAAGTCTTTGCGTGATACGTCCTTCTGGTCTATACAACACAATATATCTGTTTGCTGAATAATTTGAAACTTTCTAATCTCTGGTGGAAGTCCTGGTGGTGCAGTGGTTAAATGCTGATACTGCAGCCACAATGTTGTGAGTTCGATCCTGCAGGGGTCCAAGTTGACTCAGCCTTCCATCCTTCCATAGGGTGGCAAAATGAGCACCCAGCTTGTTGGGGGCAATTAGCTAAAGCACATTGCAAACTGCTTAGGGAGTGCTTAGCACTGATAAATGGTATAGAAATGTAACTGCTATTGCTATTGCTATAGACACAAACAACTACAAAACACATTTCATACCTTCTCAGGTTGAAGGAAAAATAATGGAGGAGGTGACAGTTTGCAAATGTCTATACTCAAACAGTCAGAAAATATTCAGTGCAGGGTTACATTATTGAAGAAGAAACACAGGAACTATTTACAAGTGTCATTTGTGCTTCACTTTTGCTCAAGTTAATGATACAAGCAAGTTTAATTTCGTTAACTAGGAAACCTTGTTTTTAAAAAAGCATTAGGTAATTGTTTAAGGCTCATTTGTGAGGTTTGTTCTAAATTATAGTGGCGCTCTAAATGCATGTGTGTGTGGCCCAGTGTAGGTCCTGAAGGATAGATTGGCCCATGGATCTGCAGAAATTGCCCACCCCTCTTTGCCTATAGCAGCACTGTGGAGTTTTCATGATGATGGATAAAGTTAGCTTCTTTGTCCTTTCCACATGACACATGTCACTCTAGCACTGCAAAACTGCAGTTGTGGATAAGGACATCAAAACATACATTTCTTGCCTCAGAGCAATTGCCTGTTTTTCACTTTTCTTGTTGGCATTGAAAAAGTGGTTGATCTTGAAATTATTACAAGTGTGTTTCATCTCCATCAGTTTTCAGTTTCCATGTGGCCTTCCAGAAGCATCTGAAGTTGAATCCATTATAGTTGGGAAATTCCAGTTAATTTCTGTTTCACTGGTCAATGAATGCTTTGAGGGTCTATTTTAGGCATAGGAACCATGGGCCCTTTCATATCTTATTGGACTGCAACTCCCAGCAGCCTTAGCCAGAACAGCCAAAGGTGAGGAATTCTAGTCACTACAGAAAACTAACAACAGCTGGAGGCCTGCATGAGTCATGCTCCTCACCTATTACCTGGAATATTAGCAACTGTTGCTAATTAGTTGCTGTCTCAGACAGACAGCATGGTGTAGAGCAGTAATTTCCAACCTGGGGTACACATACCCCCAGATGTTCAAACAAGGACATTTAGGGGTTCACAAAAAAAACAAAAAACAAAAAGAAGAATGGTAGAAAAAGTATAATGTATAAGCAATTCTTGGAGGATGTCACAATTCAATGCAGTTCTTGATTGCCCGTGGTATTGGCATTCCTGTTTCGGAATTGGGCGGGGGGTGAATCATAGAGTTAAAAAGAAAATTGACACTCTAGTTGAACTTCTGGCTGCCACTGGCCAACAAACTTAAAAAAAAAAAAAAGAGTCTTTCTCACATGCATATGCACATACAGCCTTCTATTTAAATTGCCACAACTCTAACCTCATCCAGTAGGTGGTTTCTTGAGCCTCCCACACATGCACTCTTCATTCTCTCTTCCTTGAGTCCCTCTCCACAGCCAAGGTGGCTTGCCTGACATGCTGTCTTTCCTTCCATGGGTGTGGGGAGTGGCAGTCCTTCCTTCCTTCCTTCCTTCCTTCCTTCCTTCCTTCCTTCCTTCCTTCCTTCCTTCCTTCCTTCCTTCCTTCCCTCCTTCCTTCCTGGTTGGGAAGCAATGGTGTAAAGTTTTGAGTGCTGCACTAGGAATCTGTTAGACAGGGGTTTGAATCACTATTCTGTCATGGAGACTCAACGGGTGACCTCAGTCAAAGCCTCAGAAGAAGAAGGGAATGGCAAACCTCCTCTGAATAAATCTTGCCAAGAAAACCCTACCATGGGTTTGTCATAAGTCAGAGTTTACTTGAAGGGACATAAAACAACCAACAATCAGTGCCTGGCTTTCTCCTAATATTGCTATTGAAATGCTGAAATGTTCTGTTAATAGCCTACGGAACAAAAGGTAGCATATGTATGAAGGGTAGGCTACTGATCAAAAGAGATTGTTCAGTTATTCTGTGTTCTCCCCATGTTCTTGTTAACCATATGGATGGAAAAAAATTAGTGGGGAAATACACAAGGGCTAAAACATATCCTCCAACAATACACAAGTTAGAGGAGACTGAAGAAGTTTGCTTGTGCCTCAGCCCACTGGGAAGGATAAGACAGCAGTCTCTCCTTTGCTTTCTTCTCTGCTAAGGTAACTGAGAACAAATTACTTATGCAATTTGAAGACAGTTTACAGCAACTGAAGTAAACTGATGGTGGAAACTGAACGGAGGAGAAAGAAACTGGGACATTTTAACAGCACCTAGAAAACTGAGAAGTTGGAGACTATGCTTACAACTGAAGGATGTTGTTATTAACCCCCTGGCACAGTTCCCTGGCACAATATCTTCTGGTTGAAACTAGCCACCTCTACTTAAGTAGTTTAAAAAGAGTTACTTTTTTAAGTCTCTGAGTTAAGATGTCAAGAGCTTTCATTTCTGACAGAGCATGAATCCATTGCTCTATTTCAAGAGCTTCAGGAGAGGACGAAGGAAAAGAAGAAACGTGGAACTGCTTTTCTATAGTTAAAAATATATTGTTGTTTCTTTATTTGCATATTTTATGATGGATTTCATATATACTTTTATTACATTTTATTTGAAAAATAACTTCAATACTGAGTGTGTGTGACTGTCTGTCTGTCTGTCTGTCTATCTATCTATCTATCTATCTATCTATCTATCTATCTATCTATCTATCTATCTATCTGAGAGAGAGTTACCTTTTTGAGTACATCTGCCAGACTGCTGGCTGGGAAGGGGCACAAATTCTGTGAGGTGTAGTAAATAAATTGTTTGATTCTGCCCAGAGTTCTAGCCAATGATACTGGCAACAAAGATGAGCCATCTGAGGCTGGAAAACCGGACTGTCACATCAATCTAAGTCTTCTTGCAAGAGCCTAGCTCCTACATGTATGTGATAAGCCCATTAAAACGAGCAAGAGAGTGTTCCAACAGGAGATGTGCAAATGAGAGATTAGAACTAAATGCAAGCAAGCAAACAAACCAAGAACAAGCTACTACTGAGATCTGATGAGCTTTAATGTTGAGCAATAATAACAATCTGCAAATCTTTGCTTTCTATGACCATTTTGATGTGCTCTGGATGAAAGCAACTTCCAGCAGGGTAGCCACGTTAGTCTGTTGCAGCAAAGACAACAAAGAATCCTGTGTTAGCTTCACGGCTTACAAGAATGTATTATAGCACATGTTTTTGTGTCCTATGGCCTATTTCATCCGACAGATTTCCTAATATACTACTTTTTGCTACTGATGCAGATAGCCATTGATGAGTAGAGTTGAGTTCTTCCTGTAACTCAGTGAAGTTGGACTGGGACATTTACACAGATAATGCTGAATTGTAGTGGATTGGCAAGAGCTTTTGACTCTCAGTTGTTTAATAACAGCAAAAGCAAGATGACATTCCCACCTAAGGTAGGTTGCTGAAATGAATAAATCAAGAGTGGGGCTTTTTGTGAAAAGAAATGTGAGGTCAGTTCAGTTTTGCTACTGAAAACAAATTCCTAGACTCTGAATGGGCTCAGAGGCACCACGTTCTATGTATATGTCTCTTATACCTCATTACAACTGCAGATCATAAGATTCTAATAAAACACAAAGTAGCGCTGCCTAATCTGAAGACTAGCCACCTCTGTAGTAACTACCTGAGTTTGAAATATTTACTTTTTCAAGTGTAGCTCCCAGACTGTGCTGGCTGGGGGAGGAGGGCAAATTCTATGAGGTGTATAAATAAGAGCAACAAGAACAACACAGTTTTCTAAGCTCTGAGTATGTTAGGGATATGAGATCTGATGAAGAGGTATGAGAGGACCTTTTTGGTGGCTGCACCCAGGCTATGAAATTCTCATTTATGGTTTCTAAATAGTTTCTAAGTTTTGAAACAGACATTTATGCGAAGAACAAGTCTCTAAACAGACAAGGGAGTATCTAAACAGACATTTGCTGATATATTGTTTGTGCATTCTTTGAGGGTCTTTTGACACCTCAGAAATACTTGATGTACTTTTACCTTTATGTTCTATTTTTTATTTTATAAATTAATTGTGTTTTAATATCATAGTTTGTCAATACAACAAACTATGATATTGTATTGATATCATGAAGCTAGATAAAGAAAATGAAATGCAATGTACCTATAAAATATTTGTTTATGCAGTGCTAAGGGAAATGTAAATTAGATTGACATTGTAGATGGAAGCAGGATCAGTCTAGGAAGAATCAAGAAATATTGCATTTGAATTAACAGTAAGAAAATGTTGTTTTATTCTTGTGAAATTTTAATAAAATGAAATTAAAAAAAATCATAGTTTGTCATTTAGTTTTTAAGCTTTATAGCAACTTTGCGTTACGGCAACAGTTCCACTCATTCAATGGCTGTCTGCTTTAGCTTTTTATCATTTGGTTTTTTAGCTTTATCTGGTTTTAACTTTGTTGTAAATAAATAGATGAATATGATTCCAGGATAATTTGGTTATTTACAAATGCATTCAAGGAGCTTGGAATTAAACCTGCAGTCAGCCATGTGTGTATTATACAGTACACCTCTGACTCTGCCTTTGCAGGAAATTCAAAGCTTTGCATTTGGCCAACACAAACTTTTAATGATTCAGAATATTGTTCTTTTCACCAGTCACTTTACCTAGGAGGGCTATTATACTGCGGCTTGCTTTTTGCCCGTGATGCAGCCTGAGGGATTATATTCGCCTTCTTTAATTTTCCATTTAAAGCTGGACTTAAGATCTCATTGTAG
The DNA here is from genome assembly GCA_948474755.1 of Ctenosaura bakeri. NCBI lineage: Eukaryota > Metazoa > Chordata > Lepidosauria > Squamata > Iguanidae > Ctenosaura > Ctenosaura bakeri. Next base: position 3,809 of record CAOLHI010005032.1, on the reverse strand, counting down.
GACAATACCCCATAACAAATCACAAGTTACTAAGTTTATTTGTTCCACACCTCAATGTCACCGGCTTCTATTAAGCATAGAACCATGGTGTATATTACTCTGTACTGAGCTGTATTGAGATACATGTAAATCTGTGCAACTATATTTACACATGCACACACACAGACACAGACATAGATTGATAGATCTACATCCCTATTTGTATTGATATTGAAATACAAATCTATAAACTTGATATCTATATACTGAGATCAAGTTTATCCTAAAGTTGCTGCTGGTTAACTAAATGAAAAACTTTTGAAAGGTCCACAAAAGCTGTTTGAAGAGTCTTTGTGGGACCTGAAACAGATTTTGCAATTTTGCACTAAGATACATATTTATACATCTGTATTTATAGTTATCTATATCCATACTTATATAGATATCTCATGACAGAATTATATAGCAAGGAAACAAGCAAGAAAGCTAGATTTTATAGAAGATAAACTAGAAAATAATATTTAAGACCAGCACACACTTAAGAATTTGACAATAGAGCATTCTAAGTTATCACCTTGGCTGTAACTCACTTTTGTTTTAGACAACTGAAGAAGGCAGAAGCCAAAATATTTTGCTAATTTATTTGTTAACTTCTGTTTATTAATCACTCTAATAAATATATATTTTAGAGATTAACCATGTCCTTCTGGCACCCAGAACAAACATGTTTGAGGTGTTATTTTTTGTTTTTAAATCCCATGTACACACATGCATGCACACATGTGTACTCATACACAAATCAATTATCTGTCTGTCTGCTAAATACCTGAAAGGCATTAGATTCTGTCTGATTTTGGAAACTAACCAGGATGAGCTCTGGTTAGTACTTGCATAGAGGACTACCAATGAACACTAGCTGCTATAGGCTATATTTCAGAGGAAGGAACTGGCAAAATCACTTCTAGGCATTCATTGCCTAAGAAAGCCATATGAAATTCATGGAGTTGCCATAAGTTGACAGGAGACTTGAAGGCACATGCTGCCTGTCCTGAAGTAAAGATGAAAACTACCAAGAGAAGTCTCCCAAGCCAGACAGCTGACACTTTTGATGGACAAAAATCTTGGAAAGGAAATATTATCAACTTTTAGGTTTTTTAGCCTGAAACACAAATTCAATGTATCAGAAATACAGAGGCTTGCTAGGTTTGCTGTGGGGAAAAGAGAGATAAAGAGGTTTGCTCGAAAAAATGGATTATGACTATATTACTGTTTTATAATCCCCTTTATAGCCCTTGCTCGTATGTCCAAAGCCTCTGATGGGAAGATATATGTATGCAATTTCATTGACCAGAAACAATCTAGAGAAAACTTTTGGGAGGTTTTATTGATTGTGGCTGAAGATGTTTGGCTTCATTTAGTTAGTTTTTCTTTAAAGTTATATTAATAAAAGAACTTTGTGGATGTGAAAGCAAATGTATCAGAATCTTCAGTGAAATCTCTCTACTGCCTGGACTCTGAAGGTATTTCTGAGATCTGGCTAATTTTAGAATTCAAGTTAATTAATTCATTGTTAATTACTCTACTAAATTCAATCTATGAAGTTGAATTAAAGTTAAATTAAGTCAAATTTAACTTAATTAAATTATGTTAAGTTAAATCTGTCGAGTTAATTGTTAATGAAAAATTAACAAACACACCTCTCTGCCAAGATCCCCACCCCTGTTTCACATTCAGAAGCTGACTGGGTTAACAGTGAAATCCATGGCTTGGGAAAGTTCCATTTAGGCTGCAACACCCAGCATCTTCTAGCTGGCATGGAGGACCATCGAGATATAGCCCCCAAGTGTGTTTTTTTCAAGTTCTGACAAAATCTCATTTAGATATTGTTGAGGGCAGTGGCCTGAGTGTAGCAAGCCAGAAGGAAGACCATATAACTTTCACAGATCCTTCAGCTCTTTTTCCCATCTATTACTTCCCAGCATGACTGCTCTGAATTCATTGCCTCACTCTATCTAATAGCAGGCCTCACACTTGGTTGACTGGATGGGTAATATGTTACAAGATTGCATCTTTTTCTACCGGATTTCATGGAAAGAGGTAAGTCTATGCCACAAAGTTGTGATGGTAGAGAAATGCGAAAAATAGGCTTGAGCATCTTATGTACTACAGCTAGAACGTTCATATGTACACAACCTCTTGCTTTGTAAGAACTTAGCATATATGTACACCAAGATATAATGATTGAAATAATATAAAGTTTCATAAGTAAGAGTCTGGAGGGATCAATATGAGCCTACCATGCAGGAACAATAATAAATACAGTGCACCTATTAAAATGTTGGTGTCATTTCAAACTCTTCATGGGGACGATCATATTCATGACCATATTCCCTATGCTGAAGTCAGCAAGACTTGACTTTTTCAGACAAATGGGTCTTGCAAATGAATCAAAGAATATGTAGTATGGCTCAGCACATTTTCAGCTTGAATGCACTGACCAAGAAGCTGGGCATGTGTTAAGATATTTATGAAATCATTTCAATGTGCAGAAACCTATTGAAAAGGTTATCTCCTGTTGACGTCTGCTTATCAAACAGCTTTGCATGGACTGGACCGACATATGCAGAGGGAACAAACACTTATGAACAGGATTATACAAGGGTCTTACATAAATAGAAAATTAGCTCCTTGAACCCCAGCACTTGAAATTTTATTGAAGGTTTCAGCTCAGTCGAACAGGGTTGGGAACCTTTGCACCAGTTTAATCAGAGCTTTGTCATTTTCTTCATTCTTTTTAATGTGCTGAAAAAGCTCTTTGTGTTTACCCCCCCCCTCCATAATGTTTTGTTCAACTGTCTGCAGCTGCCTGATGCATTCATTATTCAGCCCCGGCATGTATAATAGAAAGAGTGTTCTGTTTGCATCAGGAGCTATCAAGCTTTCTGGCAGACTGTTCAATTGCTTATAAAGGAGATAAGGATTCTCTTTTCCTTAATAAAATTATCCAGATCTCTTATAAATGTTGCACTTCTGTCCCCTGTAGTCATAAGAGTCCTGCATCGATTTAGAACCTGGAGTAGGTGAACAAATCAGTTAAATTCTCACACGAATAGGTAAGTGGTCCATTCTTATCAGCTGGGCTTTTTTGTTTATCTAATGGATTAAAATTATTTGCTGAATTTTCAGCTGGGGAAGGGAACTAGATTTAAAAGCTCTGGGAATGAAGTCATTTCTTTTTTCCATTGACAAAGAACAGTAATACAGTTTCATATCTCCTTCTGTCTCTGTCTTGTATTTATGGCTTCCTCCAGGAATGAGAGACAAGTTTATTCTTTCTGTGTTTTCCTTCCTCTTGGGCTTTTAACAACTAAGCTGTCCATCAGTTTTCTTCATTACTGCATAACCTCTATATTTTGAGAGAATGAGATATATATATTATAAAAGTACTCTTTCTCTTACACATACATATACACACGTTGCTTGCTAGGATAATGACTTGTCACTGTGCTATTTCCCACTCAACTATCATCTCATCCTACTCATTGGGTAGATAACTAATGAGGCCTTAGAAGACCACACCTTCTTGCCACACCCTTCCCAACAAAAAATGAAAGATGTCCCTCCCAAATGCTGCCAATGCCCTCTGGAGGTGTGGAGGCATTTTTACCAAATTTTTGTCCTTCCCTGAACCATTTTTGGCCCAGGTGAGCCTTCTTCTACAACAGGAAGCAACCCAGAATAAGGGCAAGATTCTGCTGTCTCCTCTTCACATTGCTGAGTTAGTTGAGTGAGAATTACTTTTTGTACTTTCAACTCAGTTTGCAGCAGTT